>JAQIXR010000419.1:0-28492 GCA_034700825.1 Quadroppia sp. Gr-Ori-00064 | reverse complement strand
ATATATTCTGCATATTTTGGCCGTTTTAATTGCATATTATATGACATATTTTAGACATTATAACTGCATATAATTCCTGTCTTTAGTAATAATTAAGCAAACATTTTGTGATTTAAATTCAAAAACTTGTTTTGCAGTAGTTTTAGTAATAATAACTGATTTCAAAATACTTTTCTTTCATGTAATGAAAGTTACAAATAGTTAATGAATTTCTGGGAATTTTGTGATAAAAAAAACTTTTTTATTTTGAGTTTTTCTATTTGAATAGGAATGGCATAACTTATTGATGACATGACATGTCTTTTGTCTCAATCATTTTCCTCATAAATATTTTTGATTTTTTTCATTTGAAACATTTTTGTCAATTTCTACCCCTTAAACAAAAATATTGTCTGACTTCCCGTCGCTTTCTATTATTGAAAGTCTTTTGTTTTGTGTTTAATAATCAACACAAAAGGAGTGTTAGATTTGAAGGTCTTTTTATAATGTGTTTTTCATTTGACTTTTCAATTAATCATTTAATTTATGAAAAAACTTGAAATTTTTGATACAATTAATAGTCGGAAAACATATTAATATTACATATGTTTTCTGAAATATCTGTAATTTATTTCATTTGTTTTGTTTATAAGAATTTAATGAATTTAAATAATTATTGTTTTTGTGTTTAAATGCATTATATGTCAAACACTTGCCCTAAAAATAATACTAAACCCAACTCATTGTCATGTATTAAGAATATGAAAGGTCTGTCCACTTTCACCTCAACCGGTGGTATCCATATATGAGGAACGCCTTGAATGCCTACAACAGCGGACGCCTCGGCGCCCACTTCTGTCACTTTGAACACAGCCTTATGTATAGCTTCAGACACTCTTAGATTCCTCGCACCTGTTATGCCCGATAGGTCTGCGCTCGAATCAAACATCGAGGTCAGGCCTAGTGTTTTCAAAGGGGGTTTCAGATTATACTCTGTTTTGAAATAAATGTTTTCATTAAATACAAATTAAATGAAAATAATGTAAATGTTATACCGGTTTCCAATTGAAACTTAGGCACTGATAGATTGAGTTGAGTCAGACCCATGTCTTGCAATTGACTTATCGCACTGTTCAGGGTCTCTAAATTCAACTTTTCAATTGCATTGTTCAAACCATTCCTTTCATTCGGTAATATCTAATGGAAAACAAAGTTATGAAAATTGAAACAAAAAAACATTGATTACAATAATCATTGATATATTGCTGTCTTCGACGAATGGCAACTCAATGAGCGATGCGTTCAGTTTTGGACACAAACTATACCTAAATCTTCTCAAATGTCTCATCATTTGCACTTTGATCTGTTTCTCATCCATACCATCATAGCTATGGAAGAGGTCTTCAGTTGTTGAGTAAGAATCAAATGGATAACGCCATCGGGCGCTGAAGTACAGGGCGTTTGTTATGACAAGTAGTGTATCATTACTTAGAGAATCAAAAAGTCTATCAATTTTGCCATTCGTTTGATCTCTGATCCAATTGTTTATATAATCGGTTATATTATCAGAATCTGTATAAAAGTCAACCGAATGTACACTTGAATTGAATGTATTTCTCATCTTCTCATCAAAACTTTGCGATAATCCAAACATTCGTGATATGAGTATAAGGTTTGCAAAGCGAACGATGGCTTCGTTACCATTTTTACCACCAATTGATTGCAAACAACTCCTTATGTTTTCATTTATAGACAAAAGTGTTTCTGAAATAAATTTTGATCTTTTTGTCAACTTTTCTTAAGGTTTAAAAATATCACAATTTTTACCGTTTTGTTGAATAGCAAATAAATTCTTGAGCTCCTGTTGTGTCCGTCCGTTCGCACCATTCAATAGCATATACAATGAGTAACTTATACTCAAAGGAGAGTAAAAGTTATTTTGATTTTTTGGTAAAACATTTAATAAACTTAAAGCAAATCTATTATTTTGTTGAATAAATTCTGAATTATTTATTGAATGAATTTGTGTTGGAATTGAGATTAAAATAATTGTTAAACAAATAATTTTATACATATTATTAGTATTAAAATTAAACAGAAATTATATTTTTTTATTAGATCTCAAAAATCCAAAAATTTTGTTTAAATATCAAGAATTTTAAGTAAAGGGTAGTTAACTGTCAGGAAAGACGACAGGAAAGTCAGGTTATGTAAGAAATCTTCTTTTAATATCAGTTAAACTTGTTTTTGATGTGAAATATGTTGAATGTCAGCCAAAGGGGTATTTTAATTTAATATGTATTATAAACTTTAACAAATTATTGTCAAATTTTAAGTTTATAAATAATTTAAATGTTTTGAAACACTTATAATTAGTTTTACATACATTTTATTCAATATATTTCTATACAAAAATCAAATATAGTTTAGTAAACATTAGTTTTAATGTCCAAAACATGTGTTTTAAAAGTGATCTATCGATCAAAGACTGCAGATCTTACCCATAAGTAATATAAGTCCACTTTTATTATCTCTAATTATGAACAGAAAGGGTTTATTGACTTTGAAGGGTATGTGTCGGACAAAGGGTTTGTGATTGACGTAAAGAAGATCAGACATATCTGAAGAGTGTAACCCTTCCTCCCTTACCATTATGTATGCCTTATGTATGGCATGCGTTAATTGTATACCATTTTGACCATTAATTCCGGTTAAGTTTGCCGTCGACTCAAACACTGATCTCAAACCCAAACGGTTTTGTATTTGTTTCAAATCAAAGTCTGATTTAAATCAAAGAAAAATGTTTAAAAGTTATAAAATTAATGCAATAAATGAATGTTTAAATACCCGAACGTATTGTAAACTTTGGTAAAGACAAAATCATTTTAGTTTCTGGACTTTCGCTCAAATTATTTATCATTTTATTCACTAAATCAATGTCTAATTTGTGGATCAATTGATTTAAGTCATTCTTATTGTTAGGCAATAACTGAATAAAACAAATAAAACAAATTTAAAACAAAAATATTTGAAGACAAAACTTACAATAATGAGCGAAACATCGCTTTCCTCACGAAAAGGTAACTTTATTATCGATGCATTCAATTCAGGACTCAATATATATCTGAATTGTTTCCAAATCTTCATTGTCTCCACTTGTGATACATTGTCATCTGATCTGAAGAACTCTTCATCTGAAGTGTACATCTGTGTGAAGGAGTACTTCCAAAAGGCATCAAAGTATACACTATTTGCTAATACAAGGGATGTATTGCTATTCAGCTCATCGTTAAATAGTTTATTAAATATGCCTTTCGTTTCACTTTTAATCCATTGATTGTTATCATTGACAATAAATTCTGAATCAGTCTTAAAGTTCACTAATTTTATTCTCGTATTGAAAACATTTTTAATAAAGTTTGAAAAACTTGTCTTTAATTGACTTTTATTTGAAATAAGCAAACGATTTGCAAAACGAATATTGATTTCATTAAGTCTTTCGATTGAATTCAATTGACTTTTCATATCTTCTTCAATATAATTGAGATTTACTTAAAAGAAAAAATAAAATTAAGAATAATTTTTATAATGAAATATAAATTTTATACATTTTTGGTCTATATTCAAAACATCCCTGAGTTCTGATTCGGTGACTCCATTTGCACCCTTCAATAGTATAATCAAAGAAGAAGTTATACTTAAAGGGGAGTAAAAATTATTTTGATTTTCAGGCAAAATATTCAATAAATTCAATGCAAATTTATTATTAATGTCAACAAAACTTTTGTCTCTGTTTTTCAAGCAATTATATTCAAAAATATTTATAAATATTACAAAAATTATTATTAAAATAAATTTTGTAATCATTTTGAATAACATTTGAAAATACATTTGGATTTTATTGAAGAAATGTTTTAAAACATTTTAAAATTACTTGAATTTCTTGAACATTGAGAAAATTTTTGTTATAAATATCCTGTTTTTTAAGCAATAAAAATGTGTTTATATTTAATACCATTAAATGTATAACAAGTTTTTAAATGAAATCAAATTCACAATTAGTTATAACTTATAAGTGTATACCAAAAGTCTTGAGAAATGTTTACAACCGATTTTTTGGTCATCTATACCTTGTTTGAAATATGTCCACTGTTTACAGAATTAGATTATCTGGTTTAGTTTTCAAATGATAGCTGCTTAACATTTCTCAAAACAGTCTGTCCTTACAGTATATTTTGAGAAATAATAATGACATTCATATTAGAAAATATTTGTTATAAACTAATAGTAAAGCCATTGAAGTCATTATCATTGGATAATTGACGACAAAATTAGAGCAGATATGAAACAAAAGTTTTTTGAGGGCATATTTGTGGAGACATTTTTTGAGGGCATATTTGTGGAGAAATTAAAACTTGTGTTTTTATTTACATTTGATTTCAACAATTAATGTCTCCAAAAATTATCTCATTTTTGATAAATAAATACATTATGAAAATTGTTTGCATTTGAATATAATGCACAAACCAAATGAATAGAGAATACAATGTTTGCATTCAATTACAATTCTTTGCAAAATATAAACATCACTACAAATAAAAGAATATTCTTTGCAATTGTTTGCAATTTTCACAACAATTCACTGATATTTCGCATCAGAAATAATGAGTATTTATTTCTCAATCAAAATACAAAACATTTTCACAATTGATTTATCACAAGAACTGCCGAAACACTTGAGATGTCTTTTATTCTTTGGATTTTCTAATAACTGATAAAAACATTTTTTGTCCGAAATTATTTCGGCGCCAGAATTGCTGAACGCATTGTATATAAACGTTTGCATTCTTTAGGCATAAAAACAATAATTGTTTTCTTTACAAATAATCACATTTTAATTGCTTTCTAAAAAATCTTTTAATAAAATGAAAGTAAGTTTGAATGAAAAAAGTTCAATAGATGTGAAAAAGGGGTCGAATTGGGATCAATATATTTATACAATTATACTCCTATTAAATCATACGGCGTTTGTGAGTAAAAAATACACTTTTTATACACTTTTATAAAATATTCAACCATTTCGTTACCGAAGGGAATGACAAGACATATGTTCTTCGCTGTTATGGTTGACCTGAAGTTCATATTAAACACATCTATGAACAACATATCGCTGTTCAACACATTTGTGTCGATCGGCTATTTGTTTGGATCTCTTTGTAAGACACCCTTAATATAGGGTTACTTTTATTAACCTTTTATTGATTTAAAGTCGGATTTCTATATAAATATCTCAACCGACAAATGACTGCAACTATTCTTCTGAGTCTTATGAGCTTCGCATCAATTCTGATACCATATTCTCAAACGTTGGCTCATATCTACCTGTGCGGACTGGCAGTGGGATTGGGCTCTGGCTGTTGGAACAGTGCAGCCAATGTATGGCTAATTGAGATCTGGCAGAACCGTTCGGCGCCTTTTCTACAGCTGATCCAATTCATGTTCGGCATCGGAACCATTCTGTCGCCTATAGTCAACCAACTCTTCCTTTCGGATCAGACGAACAATAGTTATTCAGAACTCAATGTTTTGAACCAAACTATTGTCAATAAATCCCATCAAAGTATTCATATGACTCGTGACAGACGGCAGAGCCTAAAGACACCATTCCTTATCAATGGACTCATTCAGATAACCTGTGAGTTATTTATAGAACTGATATAGAGCTCAGGTATCTTTTGATAGCACCTGGTCTTATCAATTGGTATTGCAAACCGATTGTTCAAATTGAGACCAATAGCTCCAGTAGTTTAGGCGTCAAAACATTTTTTCTGTTTTTTATTAAAGAATAAATAAATAAAAGTTTTATCATTTTTTTATCTATAGTCCCAATACTACTGGCGCTGATGTTTTTTGTGAAAAGATATCGACCACCGAAGCAAACAGTGGACAAAATGGTTGATAACATGACTGAAAAGTCTGAAATGAAGACAAATCTATTGAAGAATTCAAATGAAAGTCCGAAAAAATCATTAATCGCATTGTTTTGTGTTTTACTCATGTTTTATAACGCATGTGAAGGACTGGTATTTCAATTCGGTCCCTCATATTATCAGAATATGTCACTTAAACTCACGCCAAACCGGGCCGCGGGAATTATATCACTCATGGCCAGCACCTACACTATTGGCCGTGGAATCAATGTGTTCATTGCAATCAAATTGAGACCAAAATATATGATTGAATACCACTTTGTTTTAGTAATAATTGGTTTTATTTTATTATTTTTGTCACAAAATTCAATACAAATGTTGATAATTGCGAATTTGGTTCTGGGTTTTGGGTTTTCAGCGCTATTTCCGGCCATATTTGCCTTCATTAAACAGTATGTCCACATAACCAATAGGATCGGAACTGTTTTAATGTTTGCTTCAGAATCTGCCGTCTCATTCACGCCATACATATTGGGAACGTTTATTGAAAAGTATTCATTAATTTTCATTTTTGTTGAATTAATATATTTTTTGTTATCATTTCTAACATTTTTGGCTATTATTTATTTAATTAACAAAACAAATGATAAAAATGCCTCAAAATTAAAATTATTGGACAATAGTTTGCATTAAATAAACAGAATATTCTTTAAATAAAATTATTTATTCTTTAAATTAAAAATAATTAAATATATCTTTTTTGATAAAAACAATGAATTGTGAAAATGAAAAGAATTGATGAATCATTTGATGTCTTATCAAAGTTAATGTATTTACAAAAAAGGGGTGTATTTTAGTTCACATCAATTATATCCATCGTTTCGTTGGTTTCAAAGATATTAAATCTGTTTTGTGTTCCAAAGTCTTCTTCAATGACCAACACTTTCGGTGCAATCATTGTAATGGTCTCTAATTCTCGGACATAAGTCAATATGAATACGTCAAGTGCTATAGCGGTAGTCCATTCGCATACAGTGCTGGTCAGATGCAATACAAAGCCCCCATCGCTTGGCTCCCAATTGTAAGGGTCAGTGCCGTTGAAGTACTCCTTAGCCATTCGGCCGCAAACGAGTGTCACAACAAATGTTACGGTCATTAAAAGAGATAAAATGAGCCGAAACTTTGCCATACATTGACTGCTCATCAATGGATGCAATTTAAATGACATAATAGTCTGTAGCCAACAGTAAACGGCGCCCAAACCGAAGGCCATTATAGCTGACAACAGATGAATGGCATATACTTCAGATTCACGAAAGTTGGCCACAAATGAGAGACCAATCGATGACATTAAACCACATTTAAATGCCATTCGATTGTAGGAAAACAATTGTATGCTTTCTGTCGACAACTGATCCCTAATGTAGGCCTCGATCTGTTTGTATCGAATATATACCGTTAGACCAACTGTTCGGTGAAGACATACAGACATCAATCAATAAAGTTATTCTGTTTGCGATTATATCAAACAAACAATGATTTTATGAAAAATATTTAAAATACAAATGAAATAAAATCTAAAAATACTGACCAAAAAAGGCACACATATTTAATGCCTGTCCGAACAGACAGGACTCCGGTATATTTGTTCCCATGTCTGATATGTAAGGAAAGTCGACTTTCAAATGCTTCAAACATATGGCTATGATATATGTGGATAAAAATATTGTCGGAAGGAATACAAAGACCAAAAGTGGTATATAATGTGGATTTTGCCACAACATGTCAACGGAGAAAGGGTTGAGAGGTATAAGAGATTTTTTACATACGATATGACAATTGATTTAAAAGTAATCACTTTTTTGTTTAAATGCATTTCTAACGAGTAATGCAATTATATGTTATTGCAAATCAAATGCTTTTATTCAAATATTTATATCAAAAGATAAACATTGAATGCAATTAAATATATGAGTCATTCGTTTGATTGTTATGTAATACTTATGTAATTAGAGCTCAAAATGATTTCAATTATAAAAAAATTAAAAAATTGTCTTCAATTTAAATCATTATTTCTTGTGTTTCTTGAGGTTTACTTCGTTTTTTGATACATTATATTACATGAGTTACTTTATATACCCCTTATATTGAGCATTATTATTGCGATTATATTCTCTGCGCTAAAAGTTTTAGAATATTCTGTGAGAAAAGACATTGAAAACTCATATCAATAGTTGAAGTGATGCCAAATATAAACGTAAATATAATATCAAAACTAAACAAATATTTGTTCACATTTTTTTGAATTAATAAGTGAAGAGAAAAGAGATATAACTCACGAGTTGTTATACTTTGAGCAACAAATTAATACAAATTGTCGTTTTAATTCTCAAACCCCTATAGGGTTTGGCAATAAATAAATTCAATTTGCATTCTGTAGTCGAGACTCGAATATAATATTAATGTCATTGAAAAATACAAAACACTTGAGACTGAATATCAAGTGTTTTGAAGGAAAAACTATTCATTAATGTTGTGAAGAACAGATTATTTGACAATTATGTTATGTTTCAGTGAATGTCCAAAATTTATAAAAACCAAACTATTTATTCTAACTCTTTATCTGTCGATAATATGTATATCAATTGCGGATTCAATATATTTCACTTCTCGTCAAAACTCACTCATAATCATAGCAAACATACCGTCGATTACTGTCTATTGTGTTGCGATAATAGTGTTCGTAATCAATATTATTGCAGTGTTTGTCGAAAACACAATCGCTTTGATAATAACCACAAGCTTTACATCAGTGCTGCTGATTGTGATGCCATCGATGATAGTGGAAGTGATTCCCTGTTTAATGACTTATTTGAATTTACTTCTCATTATAATCACTTCTATTGTATATATCGTTAAAATCACATCCAATGACTGCTATAATGTCAGCCATAGATTCAGTGCCACATCCCATACCAATATGACAACCAAAGATGATTATGAGATTTCTGTGTCGTAAGGAAATGGATGCGAATCTTAAATGAGAAACAAATGTCTAATCCGAATGACTGACCACTATATATGAAAGGCATTTGAATTACTTTTGAATTTTGTTAAAATATTAATTAAAAGTAAATTTTCTTAAAAGTTATTAAATATAAAAAATAATTTTAATATTTATTTAGTTTTTATAAAAATAATTTTTCAATGAAATAAATTTTATTTGAAGTTTAAATAAGTTTTGTTTTATTTTGTTTAACATTATATTAAAAATACATTTCATCTCAAGTGAAACGAAGACATTATATGAAGACAATCTCCGAAAAGGGAATTCTCTTTTCTGGCCTCTTCTGTCTCATTCAGGATTGTAGTGTATTTTTAAATAAGGGGTATTTGATTGAAATGTAATATTTTTCAATAGTATAAATTCAGGAATAAAATATTTAAATAAAAATCTCATTTTATTCAAATATTTCAACTATAAAAATATTTATCTTATTTTTTTCATAATAAGCATCGAATGAATGGTTTAATGTTTCTTCAATTTTTCAATAATTGCTAATTTTTTATCTTATATTTTTGACATTATATTCGTCACAAGTTTTATGTGAATTGAGTTTAGTTTTTAATCATAACTAAAATGCTTGAAAAATTGTTTTAAAATTTAAATAATAATAAAACATAAAATAAGGTTTATTTAAAGGTTTTATTTATTATCAAATCATTTCAATTGCTTTAATCGTTTGAAATAACAATTAATTGATTTGATATTTTTTTGCAAAACTTTATTTAAAATAAGTTATTTTGTAATAGTTTTGAACTTTTCCGAAACAGTTGCCTATTATTGATGAATAGGAATATAAAAGTTGTTTACAATAAGAATACAATTATTCACTCAATTATTTGTCCAAAAAGTAAAGCAAATTTAAATATATATTTATAGCTTAAACTTAAGATAAACTTTCAATTCTTATAACATATTTCAGCGATTATTTTGACTAAACATTCGTGAAGTCTGTATTGTATAACAAGACATCGTTAGGCAAAACATGTCAAACAATAACCAAAAATCATTGAATCAGTTATTGATTGAATGCTTGAAAGTATTGCTAATATTTTTCAATATATTAATTATAATAATTTGTTTAATGATTTCATTAATAATTGGTTTACTGAAGGCTCGAGTGTTTGACTGGCAGTCAAATATTGATAGTAATATTAATACATATTTTATAACACTTTTTGTTATAATTATATTAATATATTGTTGTAATAATTTGTTTGCAATTTATGCCATAATTTACTATAACATAAATCAATTGAATGTCACAACAATTATAACAACTATTTTGTTAATTATTTTGATATTCAAATTAACGACAAATATATTTATAATAGTTTTAATTCAATTGTGTTTTACAATTGTCTACACAATTGTTATTAAAAATAATTTACATAAAACTACATATATTTCATCTCAAATTGAAATTACAAGTAAACGAAATTCAGTTCATTTTTAAAAGCAACACAACTTTTGGTAAATATAAATTGAATATTATTTTAGAAAAATGTTTTTTTAATAACAATTTTTATTGAATGAATTTTTTTTGATAATTTTTTGTTTTCTTATAGAAAGAAGTTATAAATCATACAAAAGTTTATGAATAAATCATTAAAAACAAAAGAATTTATATCATTGAAAAACTATAATTAGTTTTATGTCTAAAATGTTTATATAATTCTTTGAGAATATAAAACCGATTCAAAACAAAAAGTAATTCAAATTATAACAAACCGTTTGAAATATAAACAAAATGTGTTTATTGTTAAATAAATTCTTTTAAATATAAATTCTGTTTCAATCTTTTCATTCGAATTTTGTAGAATATTCTGTATATGTTTAACTCAAACGAGAAGTATGTATAAGAAAAACAATAATAACGTTATATTTGATGCACTGAAAAATGTATTAATTGTTTTGAATATGATTTTAATCATATCTTGTGTTCAATATATAATAAGAGAAAAAGTTTATTTAATCAAAAATTTTGTCTTTTCTGGTAATGAATATAAATATTTTTATAATAAATCGCAATTTTTGTGCAATTTATTTAATTTTTACTTAAATGAAAACTTAATAATAATTATATATATTTTCAATCAATTGATTCTAATGTTTAGTATAATTCATAAATGTTTTACAAAATTAATTTTCACCACAACTATAATGACGATAATATTTGCATTTTTTATAAGCATTTCTGCTTTGAATCAAAATTTAATAATTATTAAGTTTTTAATAATTATTTTGACATTTGTTTACATTTTATTCATTAAATTCAATTTAAATAATATTTTTAGATATAATATGCTATTAATGGATGTGTTTTGTGAACAACTTTGACATTGCTTTGATTATATTAAATATATACCCGGGTATTATTCGAATGGACAAACTTTCTGTATGTTTTTCATTGTCTTAAAAAGATTTGTTTTCGTTAATAATAAATGAATTGAAAAATTTCTAGAAATGTCGATTTTCGACACCAAGTTTCTTTAAAATGTCTTCAATGAAATGATCATAATTTTAGTTAATTACTATAAAAATTATTTAAAGAGGAGAAGAGAAACTTTGTGGAAGATATGAAGAGAAAGTTTCTCCAAATTTCTCTCTGGAAAATGCAAGAGAAATTAGAAACTTTTCAACTAATTGAAAGTTTGACTCAAAGAGCAAAAACTTGCCTTAAATACTAAAAGAGAGTAAAAATTGTTGAGAAAAATATTTTGGATTTCATCCAAAAAAGTAGTGAAAAGTTTTTACATAATATGTGTAACGAATACAGACATTACTTTCAAAACAGTTCACACAAAACCACAGCTAATAATAGATTTAAATATCCCTTAAATTTTTACTCCAATTCACCAATTCTTTTGTGTTTAAAGTGAATGAAAAATTAACAAAAAATGTGAGAAAAATAATAAAAACTATTATTTGAATATTAATATGAAATAAGAATTTGTATTCGAATACCACATGAATATAATGTCTGTGAATGTGAACCTGAATGTGAAATGTGTTAAAAACATATTAATTGTATTACATTTGATAATAGTTTTCATATTAATATTCAATGTTTTTCTATCAATACTCATATTCGGCCCAAAGCTGTCCACTATAATAGCGTTTTACGACTCTTGTGAGAACCTGTGCTCCGATACCAGGGATGTCAACGACTATATATATCACGATTTGTCATCATTTGTCGCAATCGTTATCCTGTTCTCCATTGTCTCCAACCAAGTGATCGCAATCATTGGTGTCGTTCGCCAACAGTTCACTGTCTGTCTCATCACAACTATATTCAATGTATTGATTGCTCTGTTGTTCACAAATCTCATTAAAACCAATCTATTCTTATGTCTCTTAACTATAATTATATTTTCCATTGTTTTCATTGTTTATATTCAAAATAATTCGACATTAGATTCAAATAATCATAAGTCAAATAGCAGTGTAACGCCTATTGTCTACTGTCCTCATCATAACGAAAGCCTATGTTAAAAGACCCGGATATAAATGAAATGTACTTTTGATAATTAATGCCAAATAAACCTTTTTTATGTTTAATGTCTATGAATAAAATTATTTAAATATATGTAAAACATAGAAATCACTTCATATGCATCCATAGCCACCATCCAAACCCTCCTCATAGCAATCAAAATCAATTCTTCACTTCATTTATCTTCTCTTTCAATCTATTTGACTTGACTTCCAATGCCTTCACAGTTATCCACTCATTTCCAGCCCTTCTCTCAATTGTGTTATCGATAATTGACTTTTAATTCACTAATTCATTGATCAGATTTTGTTTCTTCGCATCAAAAGTATCGCAGAATTGTTTGCGTTGAATAAGTTGTCGGCGCTCGACATCCAGTGTCTGCAACTGTTTGACCACAGGAATGATCTGTTTTCTCATACCATTAATATTTTCAATCTCTTCATTCGGATCTAAAATACACTTCATTTAATATATTGTTCGCTTGTATTGAGTCCTAATTGGTTGTGCCATAGGTTTGGCATTCAATTGAAAGCACACAACAATTGTTTGAAATCAAACAAATTATTGAATTCATTATTGAATTTATAAAAAGTTTTTCATTCATTATTTATTTATAATTTTTTTCAATTTTTGAATAACTGATTAAAAAATATTTTATTGAAATAAATGCAAAGAAAATATATAATAATTGTTTATTCAATTGTATTGTTTAATAAAACAAAAAGAAGCAAGGACAATTGGTTATTGTTAAACGTACATCAAATACAATTCAATTCCAATTAAATTTTAGTTATAATTGTATTACAAATAATTTAAATATAATTTGTCATTTCTGTACAACTGTATATTCTGTACTATATTGTGACCGAAGGGGTATATTGTGATTACAATTCACTTATCAATAGATACGGATTTATTACTAAATCAAAATTCAATTCATTTTCTTCAAAATTCACTTCATATGTCTTCCATAGCCATCGCCTAAGCCATAGGGTCTCATCTGTACAACAAATACAGTTTATATTAATTTTCATTTTATTCATTAAATGCTTTTAAAATAATATTCAAATAATTTACACAAAAAAATATTAAAAAAAAAACATTTATTCGATTAATAATAATAAAAGTAAAAGTAATTTTGAACTAAACAAACGACTGTCCGGTTTTACACAACCCTACCCACTCTAAACATGGTAAGCCTATTCACACAGATATTAAATTTTGAATAAATTGATGACAAAAAACATATTTAAAAATAAAATAATAAAAACAAAAAATTATTAATGAAATAAAAGACAAAAGGTTTTTAAAAGATTTTTACAATTAATTAAAAGCAATAATAATAATGAATTTCAGACATAAAGTCATAACTAATATAAAGAAATTTAATGTTTTTTTGCAACAATTGTTTTTTGTAGAGATTCCCATAGAGTGCGAGGACTGTAAGAATATACCGTATGATCACTTCATGTGTCTTCCATAGCCATCACCCAAACCCCTTACCTCTTTAACCAGCTTCTGTTTGTTCACTTCAGTGATCTTCTCGTCCACTTTGTTGTACTCGTCCTCCAATTCCTTCTTCAGATTTGGTTCATTATTAGGCGTTCTTTCAATCTCTTGAGCGATAATTGACTTTTGATCCAAAAGTTCATTCCTTTTGTTCTCTTTCATCGTTTCAAACGTTTTGTTCACTTCATAGACTTTGTCGACCAGTTGTGTGCGCTCGACCTCCAGTTCCTTTAGCCGTTTCAACGTCGGACTGATCTGTTTGCTCAATTCACCACTGCTTTTCATTACGTCTTTCAATATGGATTGCGATCTACCCCTGACATCATTGAGTATACCCCTGACTCGGGTAACCCATTGCCCGGAACCGTTAGACACTCTATTCCTGACATTTGTGGCTAATAATGTGAACACATTTTATAGCATTTGTGAAGTGTTTTCAAATTCAGTTTTACCTAAACCTAACACAGGATTCCTATTGGGGTGTCGTCTTCCATCATTGTCGGCACCGGTGGTTTGTGGCTGAGCCCAGTCATCATCACTGTTGCCATCACTTTGTGCTTCACTTAAGACAATGCATAAAACAAATAAAAACAATAATTTTATTATTGAATTCATAAGGAATTAAATGATTTGAAAAACTTTTTTTCTGACAAAAGTTTGGTTTGATTTGCAAAAAATGTTTTCAGGATTTGAATAAATGATTGAAAAAATGTTTTATCCGTTTTATACAATATATTTATGATTAACTGCAATGAAAAGCCTTTTCTGTCAAACAAATCAATTTTTATTTCAATAATTTAACACAAAGTTTGCACTTCTTTGACGTCATTTCACACATAAGTTTCGCCAAAATCTCAATTCATTTCATAACTGAAGTGAAAATCATTTTTCAGAAAATTCAGAAAACATTTGAAATGTATATAAAAGTGAAAAATCGCAGACAAACGACAAGTGCTATAAATATTACAATAATAAACATCGAAATGAAATAAAACTTTTATTTAAATCATTGAAACAAATGTTTTTATATTTAAAATGAATTAAAAAAAATTCTGTAATTTGTTAAAACAGACAGAGATATAGTTTGACAAAAGTTTGACAAATGTTTTGAAACTTATAAATCAATTACTACTAGAAGTGAACAGAAGATGTCTTTGGCTGAGTCTGTGGCCATCAATGCCTTCAAACGATTGTCAACTGTTCTGATGGCAAGACATCACTGCTTTGAATCCATTTGAAACCAATGTTTTTCTCGAATGAGACAATCGATGGAATCGTTGAGACAATTCATGACCAGATATAGCGATGAATAGCCACTAATTTCGACACTCAATTGACATGAGTTCTAAGAAGATGTCATTAATTGGTTTGCATTGAAATTGATTAAACATTTCACTAATTGTCTGCAAATCGTAATCAAGTCAATGATTGCATGTCTTAACGCCTTCTCTTGTGTTGAATGCAATGAGTGTTCAATTGTTTTCAATGCTTTCATGTCTTAGACGACAATCTGTTATATCATCCATAGAAGTCTTCCTCTGGAATAGAGGCGAAGATTTATTTTAGAATTTTTCGCAACAAATGAACAATTTGTCGAGTCTTTCAGAAAGTCATTTATTCTCAAAAACAGCTTGGTCATTTTGATAAAGTGACCCTCAATACATGATCTGTCGGCACACCAAAGGCTATTGACCACAAAAAGCCAAAAAAGGCTAAAATCCGTTAATTATTATATAATCAAAAGTTTTGATTCATTTGACAAACCATTCATTCAGTTATGATGTCATGAAATGAATATAATTTTCAGACGTTTTGTTTGTGCTGTCATTTGTTGTCATGTTTTGCAATGAGTTTTGTTTTCAATTATAAAATATTTTAACATTTATTTAACTAAAAAAATACTTTTCAAATCAAACGATGATTTTATTGAATGACTTATTTTAACAATTATTAAACCATTTATTATTTTTGCTCAAAAAAGACAATAATAGTATTGTTGAGAAGCGATGGCAAACGAGAAGACATTCAACTATAGATTAGTGAAGATATCGTTGATTGTGTTGAACTCAATGGTCATAATTGGTCTCACTTTCGGTCTCCTTATGATTGGACACCATTTGGATCCGGCATTAGTTGTCGTGATCTTATTAGGAGGTAATAAATGATGTCTTTGTTGTCATGATTTTGACCCCCCTTTGAGTGCCATTCAAAACCTAAAGGTGTTTTTTGTGTATATATCGATTTATACCCCCTTTGAACGTATATTAATATAACATTGAAATAACATTTTATTTAATATTTTTTTGCCAATCATTTGATGAATTGCTGACAAAATCCTTGACTTTTGTCTCAATTTTATGCGAAAATTGACTTTTATTTTGAAAACGAGTTTTAATTTTCAATTCATTAAAGATTAAAAGTCTATATTAAAGACAATTAAAGACATTTACATTTATATGGATTTCGTTTAAATTGAATAAATTAATTATTTTTCATTCAATACATAATAATTGAATAATATGTGAAAGATTTCCCCATTTTTTATCTTATCTCTGATCTAACGATTGGTAGTAATTGTAAAACAAGTTTTTTTAAGCATTTCTTACATTCAAATGAAATATTTGTTGAGAGAAAATGTTTTCAAATATTATTTATAAAAAAAAAACACTTTTAAGCGAATGAAACAAATATTGAAATTAATTTAATATTGTATTTTAGTCTCGAATTTTGCTCTGGCAATAGTGGGTGTCATACGTGAGTCACGAACCCTGGTTATGACGACAGGTTCGGTGACATTAATGATCGTTTTGATGGCGGTCTTCAATAGGACTCAACGCCACCAAAACTCCACGTTTTCGTTGCTATACTTTTTAGCAATAGTTTTGCTTTCCTTTACTTTTTCATCAATGCTTAAAGAGAGACAATTGAGACGTTTGAGAGGACGCACATCCCGTACCGCCAGTCCCAATGCACAACCATTTACTACTGTTGTCGTCTATCAGTCACCGACACCACAGTTGACAGTAAGCCTCCCGACGTCTATGCCGTCGACGGCAATCACGACAATAACGCCCGACCTCTCAGTCCAACCGCAAATGAGCGCTGGGTTCAAAGACCCGCCGCCGCCCTATGATGACTGTCCGCCACCCAAGTATGAAGAGGTGGAAAGCGGTCACAAATAGCACTGTTATGTCGTTTTGGAAAAAGTATTTTATTTAAAAATAATCTCAATTTTTCTCAATCTTTCAATTATTTTACTTTTATTCCAAGTTTTTTATTGAGTTTTTAGAGCTTTGGATCAAATCTTTTAATTCATTTTTGTTTGGATTAATTCTAATCAAATTATTGTGATTTTTAGTTGTTTTGAACAAAACTTTTAGTTCAAGCAAAACAATGAATACATTTTTGAATTTATTGTTTTATTTAAATTAATTAAAATTGTCTTAAAATCTAAATATATTATGAAATAATTGAATGTGTTTTTTGTGAAATAGTTTTATTGTATTATTATATGAAAATATGTTAAATATTTTGCATAAAGTGTTGAATAACTGACAAAATGAGTAAAAATACTTTAAAATTATTTTGTTTTAAATTATATAATTTTATGAATAAATTGCAAATATTTTCAAAATATCTCAAAATATTCCACAATTTCAATAATTTTCGTAAATTTCAAAACATTTGAAATAAATATAAATTTAATTAACGAGTGATTATTATTAAAATGTTAACATTATTATAAATTTCAGTTCAATTTTTTTATTAAGAATTGGCTTATATTAACATTTGGTTTGTTGGCGCCGGCATTGGATATGGAGTTTAACTTAATTATCGATTGACTAATTTTGAGGAAATAAAACATTTTTGATCAAAATTTTCATTAAAATTATTATTATTTTCAATTTAATTGCAAACAATTTGTCCAAATTTGACCACAATTTAAGTAAAGTTTTTGAAACATTAATTCTTTCAAACGAATTATTTTTCTATTCAAAGAATATTCTGTGAAAACAAATGATTCTGTGATCTCGTGTTAATTGATGGACAGTAAACTTGAGGACAATGTCTTCCAAAGAAAGTAAATCATTGTTTTGATAATCAAATGTCAATCAATAGTGAAGATCAGTTGTGGCTGAAGTGTTGACACTAAAGAAGTAATTTCGATCCAATCGATGGCCAACTATTGTCTGATAATATTGAAGATAATCCTAATCATATTGAACCTAATGGTGATAATCCCCCTGTCATTCGCGCTCACATCCGATCAGTTGTTCAGTATCGAAATCGGTGCGATATTTGTATTGATTTCAATCAATTATGTCATTGCAATCATCGGTGTATTGACTGAACATTTGATAACAATAATTATAACCAATTGTATGACAACAATAATACTGTTCATTGAATTATTACAATTATATCCGACTTTTGTTTTCTATTATTTCGTACTTTTAATGGTCTTTTCCTTCATCTATATTATCGCTATTATTATATGCCGGAGCTTTAACTCAGGGTCCGGTCACCGGCGCTCCAACACTATGATTGTCATCTATAGACCGCCGCCGACACTATCGATGCCAACATTCGAGCCCACAATCGACTCATTGGCTATGTATGAGAACAAGTCATTGCCGCCGCCCTATCCCGATGACAGGCCTCCTCTTTATGAAGATTGTATTGACAATTGATGTCCAAAAAAGACATGGAATAAGAGCTAAAGAAAGTAAATGTTTGACATCATTGCGAAACAACAGAAGGCAGTGTTTTTACCTAAATTCTGGGTCTTTTTGAATATGTTATCGATTTTGAAACTCAATGTGTCATAGAATTCAATGAATATTCATTAGGTTTAAAAACTATAATTTTTTTTATTTTTAAAAATAATATCTAAAAATGTATTTAAAATACAATATTTGTTCGGATTATACTGTAATCCATGTCTTCCTTCCAAACAAATTGTATCCAGAGATGAGTTATCTTTGACTGAAGTTTATATAATGAACAAAAAAAACTGAAAAAATACAAAATAATTTAGTAATAATTATAATATTTAGTTATAAAAAATAACAGATATTTGTGTGCTATTGAAGTGCTATACAAACAGTGATATTGAATGAAATCAATAATTATTGTTCAATTAAGAAATGATTTCAATATTATATAAAATAAAACTCATTTTCATTCATATAGTGTTATAAATAGTTTATTCATTGTTAGAATTCATAAATTGTTAGCAAAAGTATCCGAAACAAAACAAAATTAGTTTTAACGAAACAAATGTCCATATGTTTGAAATTAAAGAATTTGTAGTAAATGTAAACAATATTTTAAACAAAATTTCATTAAATATAAAATAATTTATATATATATAACTTATGTTATAATAAAATAGTGTATAGAATCGAAATGTTTAAATTTTAAAGAATTTTTTGTAGAAAAATAAATAAAATAAAGTCAACTGAATATCGATTTTTCCCTGAATTTAATATTAACCGTAATTTTGATGCAAACTTTATATATCAAATATAAGACTTTTATTCAGAGACACATTTTCTTCTTTACTTTTTGTTTTCATAAATAAATAAAATACTCTTTTATTTGTTCAGTGATTTTGTTTAACTTTCAAACAAAGTCTTAAAAATTGCAGAAAATTTTATGCAAAGAAATTGTGCAAAATATTTGTCAAAAATTTAATAAAAATCAGATATAATGTTATATAAAATGAAAAATATTTTAATGTTAACAATATTTTCTGTTCACATATTATTCGTTAGTAAAACACAAAATGAATTCAATCATAATTTGTAATCTAATTGAATTGTATGCGAAAAAAGAATACATTCATTTGAGAGATAATTAACTCAACTTTCACTGAAAGTGTTGAACAATATATACGGTAATATTGTTTGTTCTATTCGTTGTTAATCTCTATAACAGTAATGATAACAAACAGCCCGAAAGCAAAACTCATATAAACAATATTATTGTCAATATTCTCTTCACATATTCTTTAGTATATTTCATATTCAAAGTTTTTATGCAAAACCAAAGAATAGATTTTATTTTTGATAAAATCGGCTTATTTTGAGTGAAAATATATAAATAGAAATATGTATTATTTTATGACAAACTGTCCAGGGTAGTGTTAATGAGGGGTAATATTGTCAAATGACAGCATATTTCCAAAAAACCATTAAATTAATACATTTTCTGTCATTAAATTTTATTCATCATTAATATCAATGATAAATATGTTTATTATTATTATAGAAAAATTTAAAATTCATTTCAATATCGATCCAAATATTAAACAGAATTTCATCAAAGTTTCTTCAAAATAAAGATTCGTTTATTGAGTGGACAGTTATATTAAAAACTAAAGACTGTTTAAATTCAATTAAAAACATAAATGTTTTAGTGTTTATTAAAACATTTGATTACATGTTATTTCATACGACATGTCATTTACACCTGTTTTACAATATTCCTCATTTTGAGCTGAAAGAGACAGGTGTATAGAAATGATATGAGTTCTTCAAACTAACAACTCTTTGAAATTTACACATTTTTTAATTAAAATTGTTTACAAGATCTCTCTCTCCCTCCCCCTCTCTCTCTCTCTCTCTCTCTCTCTCTCTCTCTCTCTCTCTCTCTCTCTCTCTCTCTTCACATAAGGGCATAATTATTTATCTTTAGTATCGATTGATTTCTATAACGATATGACAAAAATTATAGCATTTATGTCATTAAATAGGTTTTCATATAATATAAAAGTGAAGTCTATGTCAAACAATATTAACATCACTGCAAGAAATAGAGGACATATTGAGCGACACATTAAATAAAGTACTGTTTTATGTCACACAGAATATTGAATCCAATTTTCGATCAAATTCTACAAATATTATGAGTAATATTCTATCTTCATTAGGATGAGGGTAAGTATTTGGCACAGGGAGGAGCATATATACTGTGCATATCATTAATATATTGGGAAATATATTATAAAATAAATGCAAATTCTGTACATTTATGTCATTATAATATAGAACTTAAGCAAAAATAGCGATTGAATTCTTGCCCCTTAACAACAGGCAAGAAAATTATATTATATTATACTATTGTTTATGGCTGTGCTCTCACTCCCTGTGCTCTCTCTATGCAGTAAGAATCCACTCAATCTATTGGTATATACAGTATTTTATAAGGCATTTCATATATGGGTCACAACTTCTGCAGTAATAATAAAATTGTAATTTTTGTTCATTCATTCAATCAATGAATTGGAGATAAATTTAATATATTAAAAAAACTTTATTCAATTGCGATCAAGAATTGTATTGTGTTTTCAAATCTAATTTGAATCACAAAAAAATAAATATAAAAATATTTCAAATATGTTTTTCTATATAATATTTTCATAAAATGTTTTGAATTCAAACATAATATTATATAAACTAAATATTGAGTGAAAAATATTTCTGGAATTTATATAATAATAAACATAAGAATATTCTGTAAATGTTGTATATGTAGGGAAAACATCATAACATTGGAATTATTTTTGACAAAACATATTCTGTTCATATGATTGTCATTCATTTGAACAATACTTTCGATGAAATACTTATAGAAATATATTATTAAAGAAAATGTTGAAACAATTTCGTCGCTTAATATCAATAATAAAATATGTCTTAATAACAACACACGTATTGTTTGCCATATTTTTACTCATTGTAATTATACCACAAAATGAATCGTTTTTCCGTACATCGAATCTAATATTCTTTGGCCTCCTGTCCCTCAACCTAGTGTTGGGCATATTGGCCACATTCAAGGAACTGTTTGCCACAGAGTGCATATCTGTTGGGCTGACAGTCGTGGCAATTATCACTTGTTTTACTGTTGGACAGCATTTATCTGTTTGTCTCTCACTTTTGGTCATATTTTTATTGACATTTATTTTATCTCTTTTGCTGTTTTTGAAGCCAAAAGTATTGATAACATTCGACTATCAGAATAACTCGGATCCCAGTATTAATCGACAACAACGACAACAACTCAGACATAATGGCTTAGAAGAGGAGGAAAATGTCTAAAATATTTCATTACTTTTGTGTTATCTCTATAAACAAAATGATGACAAAAATTATATCCAATTCAATGGTTTGCCGTTTATTTATCTGTAAAAAACACAACAAAATTTTGCTTTTGTTTTTTGTTCACATCCTTTGAAACAAAATTTCATTTTATTTATTAGTTTATTGTTTTCATTGAAAAAAAAAGATTTTATTTATATATAACTTTATATATAAAAGAAATCTGTCATAAGTGGACGACAAGTGAAGAAAATAATAGTTTTATTTCTTTTATAGTATAATCAAAATATGAAATCATATATAAAAATGCAAAGAATATAAAAAGGATTTCTCTTTTTTCATGTGATTTATTGTCTTGTTTTGAATTTCTTTTATTTTCATATTCATTGCAAAACAAATTTCATGTAAAATATGATGAAAAAAATGGAGCAAAGAATATAACAATAAAGTCGATGCTATTGTTGAAAGTTGTCTTCATTTTAGTCCTTAATTCTCAAAATATCAAAGTTTATAAAAAAAATTGTGACTAAAATGAAAACATTATTAATAGTTATTATTGTCATTAAAGCGAATAAAAATTATCATTAAATTAATGTTTTTTACATTAAGAAAAATATAATAATTTATTGAAAGTAATACTAAATGAATATATTTTTAATTCAAAATATATATTATATTGAAATTTGTTTGTATTATAATTTTCTTTAAAAATACGAATGTCTTAACAAAACTCAATATTAATATTATTATCAATATTTTAAATGATTAAAATATTTTTAATAATTATTTTATATTTAATTTAAAAAATGTTATTTTGTTTATGAAATGAAAACATAACTCTAATTGTAGTCATATTTCTTAAACAATATTATATTAAGTTTAAATGTGATATAAATTTCAATAAATGAATTCAAAAATATTTAAAATAAAATATAAAATTTTTTATATAAAAGCATAAAATGAATAGAATATTGAAATTGTGTGCAAAGAATTGAATAATATTATTGTTCGCAAAAACATTAGGAAAGGCATCAAATCTTCTATTCCTAAGCTATCAAATGAAAGCCTATCAGACATTTATAGTCGATTTTTATTGATTATAACGTCGTCTCTAATAAAAAGAAATTCAAATCGACTCACAATTTATTCACTTATACAACAGAATAACTCCTTTTCATAGCATAGCATATATTCAATGAAGGCGTCTATCATTTCAATGCAATTTGAATCACAAAAAATTGTATACAAAATGCAAATGACATTAAATTGACTGAAATGTCGACTCATTTGCAATTTGAATGAATAATGACTTCAAATAAGTCTTAAATAAGAAGTAATTAAAGGCTTTAAGAGAAATAGAGATCAATATTTTGATTGCATTAATGTCTTTATTATGCATTTGATTAATTGCAACACAAAATAACCTTGATTATCTCATTATTCATAAACTATTGCAAAACACAATTAATTTAATCATATATAAAATAACTGAAATTTCATCAAAACTTATTCATAAATAAAAAATTATTGTTTTATTGAATTTCATTAATAATAATTTTAAAATATCTTAGGATGTCTTAAGGTTTTATTATAGATGAAAGGTCAAAACAGAATAGAATTTGTTAAATATATATAAAAAATTAATTGAATATATTATTTAAATCTTTATAATTATTTATTATTATTTTGTAAAAATTATTTCAAACAATTTGAATAAAATTTGCATTCAAATGAGTGTTCAATATTTGTAATGGTTATTCCATAGTGCCAAGGTGACTTTGAGAAAACACAATTTTCAATTGTTAGCAAAGTTTTTGTTTTAAATAATCTCTTTGAGAAAAATGATTAAAATTTGAGTGAATTCTAACCAATGAGAAAATGCTTTTAATATATGTTATTATTTTACTAATTATTTATTATTTCATTCGAAACCATATATTCAAAAAAGTCTTTATCAATGCTAACAAAAAGGCTGTTTTAATCACTGGTAAATAAGTTCATTGTTTTTCATAAATCAATGTTTTTCGTATCAATAGGTTCAGGGTCTGGACTGGGATATAGTTTGGCGATACGTCTAAATGAAATGGGTTTTAAAGTTTATGCCACAGTTCGGAGACCTGGGTCCGAAGGGGCGAAACAGTTGTCGGAATGTTGTAAATATTCAGACAAAATGGTTGTATTGGAAATGGATGTCACGAATGAGGAACACATCGATAGTTGTTTTGACAAAATAAAAGCCGATTTGGATAAAGACGGCCACCAGTTGTGGGCAGTGGTCAACAACGCTGGTTATAGTGCCCCTGGTCAATTTGAATGGGGAACGTTGGATGAGATCAGGAAGATATTCAACATCAATGTGTTTGGAGTTGTTTTCGTGACCCGAAAGTTCATTCCTTTGCTTCGGTATTCTCAGGGTATTTGAGATCAATTGAATACAAGAATATATTTGCTTTCAATGAATATATATTTTTTAAGTGATTTCAAAACACTTCAATGAATAGAAAGATCACTGTTTGTGGTTGTGTTTGAAGTTGTGTTTGATTTGTATTTCATATATATATTCATCAAAAGCCATATTAAGACAATGTATAGATTCAGTCAATGTTGACCTAGCTCCTATATCCCGAAATGTCCAGGTCGAATAGTGAATGTATCAAGCTTAGCCGGTCGAATAACATCGGAAAACCTAACGACATATTCAATGAGCAAACACTCGATAACGGCATTGACTGATGGCTTGAGAATAGAGATGAGAAAATTCAAGATAAAAGTGGCCTCAATTGAGCCTGGCACTTTCAAGACACAGATGGTTGACACCTCTGCCCAACAGATAGAGAGAATATGGTCTGAAACCGATGCGAGTATTCGTGAAGTCTATGGCGAGCGATACTATCGCAGTAAACGCAACTTGGTCAGGTATATCATGAAGGCATCGGAGACCAGTCAAGACTTGTCTATTGTTGTCGACGATATGATCGACGCCGTAATCAATGTCAAACCAAAGCGTTATTACAGACAAAGCGGACTAATGTTTCAAAAGATTGTGTCAGCGATTGGACCCCTTTTGCCACAGTTTGTCCTTGATCAGTTCTTCTACTACTATGACATCATTCCACCACAATTCACAATTGATACTAGCTCAATCAAATATTAAGCATATTGTCAATGAATATTCATTTTGTCAAATATTTTATAACAATTTTATTCAAATTCAAGATTTATGTAATATTTATATTATATTTCATATTCACATCCATTCAATACGACCTCCCGTTCCGTATTGTCAAAAAGATTAGTTCAAATCAGTTACAGATTTCTGTATTAAACGAATATTCACTAATTATTTGTAAAATAATTTTTTTTAATTATTAATAATTTTATAATAATTAACAAAATATAATATTTTTCCTGTATTTGTATTACTTATTGTATTCAATGAATAATTATTTACTTTTATCTTATTATTGACAAAAATCCACAAAATATTGTATATTAAGGTTTCCTTTATATTGCTTAACAAACCCCTTATTGAAGTTTGTTTGAAAGTATGTTTGAAACAAAAAATATCAAAAATCATTTATAATATGTTTTGATTTGCAAAAGATTTTTAATTGAATTAAATTTGATAATAAATATGAGAACAACTCTATTGAGTGAACAACAATTAGGCTGTCATTCCTTTAAGGACGGCTGAAAAGATTGCATTATAAATATTATTGATTAAATGAATTGATTTTATATAAGTTTGAATTTGAAACCATTTTTGAAAATTGTCTGAACTTTTCAATTGAATATCAATTTGCAATTCAATGATATTTTGTATTGCATTTTGTATTGCATTTTGAGTGCATAACATATTTTTTTAATATTTTAATTTTTTTTTGCAGTTTATGTTTCGTAAAAACATTTCAAAAATTAAATTAAATTTTTATATAAAAAGCATTTCAAATAAATGATGAAATATTTTTGTGATTTATTTGAACATAATTTTTTTAATCAGAGAATTACTATATTTTAAAACGATTTATATTTAAAAAATTATTTCATTTTAAGTGAATTCAAAGAGAGATTTATTTTAAAGTCATGAAAATTCTGACCTTTCATAGATTAAAAATAACTATTTGCTTTATATTTATAGATTGTTCTTGGTCATATATTTATAAACATTATTATAACGATTTCAATGTCAAAATTTTGCTTAAAACCCTTTTCTCATTCCAACCCCTGGCTATCGTTCGTTTTGTGAGCATATATTGCGAAAAGTTTTATTCATTAAAGAAATGAACAAAAACTCAAATGAAATGAAAACTAGAAATACTTTTTGAAAATGAAATGAGTTTTTGTCTGTTTTTAAATGGATTTTCTCTAAAATATATATAATTTTATTTGTTTTTTGGACTCAAATAAACTTAATTTAAAAGTTTTTCCTTTCATTTTGAGCATAAACTTTATTATTGAGTTTGTATTTTAAGAGAATAACTAAGAAAACATAAATTATTTTTATTGAATGAATTCTAAACAAATAAAAAATATATTTATATATATTTTTGTGGAAAAATTTCATTTTGTATCACAAGAAGAAACACATGAAAAGAATTGAAGAAAACTTTGTTATTCATGTCTTGTATATAATTCTTGTTTGAATTCCTTTATCGCTCTATAATTCAGATCTCGTTTATATATTATCGATCGGTCATCAGATCCTAACGACACATACATTATCAAAAGGATGTGGATCAGTCTGGCAAACACACGCCAGTCCTGGCCAGTCATGAATTTTTATTTCGCTACGTTTGTCAGGAAAGTGAACTCACAGGGGCTCAAAGTGTTTGCCCATGTGTTTGACAGAAAACAATATCCGAAATCAATGTTTTAAATCATTTATTCAAAACAAAAAATAACTTTTAATGAATTATTTACACAAGACTTTGGATGATAAGTTATATTAATATACCCTGAACAGTCGTCTCATATTTTCTATTAGTATATATAACTAATCCTTCAATTTGTTTCTCAAGCCCTCAATAAATATTGTGCAAACACTCACAAACGTTGCGAAAGAATCAAAAATATTTGTTATATAAAACACAAGTTTATGTTCTCCTCATTTCATATAAAAGCCACTGAATTGTGTGTTTTGGCCATTTATGTACTAAAAGCCATTTGAATGAATGTTCCGCTCATTTCTATTCTCTTTAATACATTATAACCGTTTGAATACAACTATTATATTATTTTATAATATACTTACTATTAGTATAAACCACTCATTCGTATGCATCAAATCTTTTATCATTTGGTTAAAAGGTTTTAAACAATCTATAACTCAATCGTTGCCTAAAAATTCTTAAGTGTATTAAAAATTTGTAAATATTAAACCAATTATAAAATTTAAGTAACTTTTAATTGAAATATTTGTAGTCATTAATCAAATCATACAAATTGAATAATTCGCTGAGATTTCTGTCTATTTAATATATGAAGAAAACAAATAATAATTAAATTATAGCCCAAAACACAATCATCAAAATGAGACAATTGTTTGAATTTTTGAAATAATATCTCAATTTGTTTGGGATTAAAATATTAAATAAATAAATAAATTTTAATTTATTACAAATTATTTTATGTTTTGTTGATAAGAATTACATTTAAATATCGTCTAAAATTCAATGTTTAGAGACTTTTAATGTTAATTGAAATTAAATTTTGTTTTCTTTTTTGTTATCAATATTCAAAAGATTTTTGTGAAAATAATATTTTTGTGAAAGAAATTATAATTTTGATATAAATGTATATATTTTTGATTAAAAATGTGTTTTTTATTTTATTAGAGAAAAACAAAAGTTTTTAATTGGAGTTGTTTTTGGAGAAAGAATTTGCCCTAAAGTGGGAATAAACTCATAATGACTTTAACTAACGAATAGAATAACCGTTTTGTACGAAATGTCACAAAAAATAAATTGTTTAATGATTAGACTTTTTGGTAAAGACACACTTCAGGGGAAAGAAGGGGCGGAAGGGGATATATGGAAAAGTTCGGGGGAGGGATAATAAAAGACAGAGAGCTATGGTTTCTTCACATCTCATTAAACAAATAATTATTTTAATAAATGATTAAACAATTGTAAGACAAAAAAAACAGTATTTATTTGTCAATTGTTTTCTACAATAAAAATGTCATAAAAGAGTAATTCCATTGAATTGAAGACAAATTCTTTGGGTTTGTGATCGTCGATGACATTAGTCGTGAAAGAAAAACATTTATCGTTATTCAGTCATAAGAATCGGTAATAATATTGTCATTAAATGCTGTGTCCGATAGCGACGCCTCCAGTATGTGACTGCCCTTTAGAGTCAAATGAATAATCTCTCTCTCTCTCTCTCTCTCTCTCTCTCTCTCTCT
>JAQIXR010000418.1:0-28498 GCA_034700825.1 Quadroppia sp. Gr-Ori-00064 | reverse complement strand
CAAGGGTCGGACATGTCTTGTAATCGCACACAGATTGTCGACAATACATAATGCGGACAAAATAGTGGTCATCCATAAGGGGAAAGTCGTAGAGGAAGGCAATCATCAGAACCTGATGTCCAAAAGAGGGGTTTATTTTGATTTAAATAATGTCCAAAATGTCTCGAATTGAATATCACAAACAAATTATCGTTTATTTCACATCTATTTCAATGCAAATCAATGTTCAAAGAAATGTTCAAATATTTTACACTTGAATTGAATTCAAATAAAACATATATTTTGATATCACTTATGATTTGTCCTTTCGTTGAAGACTAGAATCAAATCTCAAAAATAAAAACAAAAATCAAATTCAATTCAATTTGTTTTCTCATTGAAAACCAAACAATATATTAGTGGTTATTGTCTTTCATGTCTTCTTTGGCTTTCATCAACATCGCAAACATCGTGAGCGCCAGTAGTTTATCGAAACCATCCATTGTTGTCCTTTGAATCCATTTGGGAATCGTTGTCCGCGCCTACCGTTCCGTCATATATGAGTTCACATAACAAATCAAATACAATACAAGTAATGCAAACCTGACTAAAGCCTAGTCTTTGCAGAATATAGTCCACCCCATAGGGCTCGATGTTCTTCCCAGCCCAAGACAACAAGCGAACAGTCGGCTCCAAATGCCAAACCTATTGAGTGATAAACAATAAATGAAACAAATGTTTGAAACATAGGAACAGATGGTGTGACTCACGTGACACACGAATTCTCGCCAATCCCTTTGAATGGATTCAATAGAATCGGTGGTCTTTTGGCGCTCGGCTTTTGGGGAATGGCTTTTCATGGCATTCGTGTCCTTTTCTGTCAGATAAGAACTGATGAGTTCGTGGAGGAAAAAGTATGCCTCGGCGTCGACAGCGACGAAGATATGGTCGTCGAAGTCAGACACGAAAGTGCAGTCGACGGTCGGCTTCACATCGGGAGGGCTGGGGGTTGTGTTCGCCTGCAAGTGCTCTGTCTTTAACTCCAATTGCATACTCGGAAACGCAAAGATCACTTCCTGTGTGTGATGATAGTCACCACTGGTCTTAGGACTGGCAGACGAGCGTCTGTCTCCTCGAACTTGTGGGGACGGGTAGTATTCAGAGGTTGGGATTGGAGTTCCAAATATATCCAATTCCATAACTGCTGGGAAGCGGTCGACGTCATCGATCTCTGAGGCACTGAAGGCATAATGAAACCACTCGTGCATATGTCGGAACTGTGGCGGAAACATAACATTCCTCGAGATCTTACAAACGGTTGCCATTGTTTTGTGGGAATATTGTTCGTTAGACTTCCGGCCCAACATTAACGACAGGTTCTGAACGACATGTGTGTCCAGACTTCCGTTATCGTTGACAATATTCTGTGCTTCGGTTGCGAAAGAAATGGACGGCTGTTTGAGACTAAAAGCGCCCCAACTCTTAGACCGGAAGTTAATACCATAAAAACAGGCCAGAGATATGTTCTGTGCCCTCAGTTCTAACGTTCCGCCCAATATTGTTCCGTGATTTGGCAAAGGGTTCGATAGTGTCGACAACTGGACTCCAGACACCAAACGTAAGACCTTCTGCCAGTGCCGGTGATGTCTGACCTCAGTAGTGATGGACACGTTGTCGGTCGACTGAGTTGGTCCGACATTCAGTTGTGGCGAACCATTGCTTCCACTCTGTGTTCGCTTTGATTGTGTTCTTCCTCTGAATGACTGACTGTTGTATGACTTTGGCTGAAGAGAACTGAAGACACGTTTACTCGAATGGAACTGTTGTGAGAAAAACTCTTCTAATTTGGCCACGATTTTCATGATGTCCGGTGTTGTCGACTTCGACATTAAAATCTGCATTTGATCCCAATTGAGCACTCCATGAATGAAAATAAGCGCCGGCCGTTTGGTTGGATGTGAGGACTGGTTGTAGTTTTTAGTCAAATCTATTCGCCATTCATCCCGTAAAGTGATGTCGAGATCAGAGACCCTAACCATCAAAATACTGGTTCCCATGTAATCGATTCGGTTCTCCAGCGTATGTAAGGAAAGGCTGATTTGGTGTTGCGGTTCGTTTCCCTTCACTTCTTTCACTGACAATTCAGTGTTTATTTCACTCAGTTCTACATTTCCTCCGACAATACCTCCCTTTGCGTCGAGGGTCGAACCGTCGAGTCCTAAACCTATTTTGAAACTCTTGTGTCCACTCGAGTCGATAGATATCCGTCCGTCAGACCTGAGGCCACGGGTCAACCAACTGGTATTCCCCATAACGTTCCCCATATTCATAGCTATATTCAGTTTCGACAAATTAACCGAAAATAGGATTAATGTCTCCCAAGGGTTGGTCGAAGAGAGGACAGGACGTGAATCGCTGGGAAAGGGATGGCGTCGAAACACTTTGCGTTCATTATTTTCGTTGAGATTCAGTCGAAGCGCTTCCCGATTGGCTTTGGTGTCACTCCTAATGAATGCGCGGACAGTCGTTGCCGTTTGATCCGACTCTCCGGAACTCGTGTCCGACAAGTCCTTCGAGATGGAGTCGTCCTCTTCTTCGACATCACTGAATATAGTGCTTATAGTGTGGTCTCCGATAAACATCCGCTTCCAAATGGATTTTCGATACCAGGCCTTAGGAAAGGCGAGTATTTCGTTGAGGCGACGCATGTCGTACTTGAAAGATGCGGAACCGATGTCACAAGTGGCGGAGAATCGAAAACTCTGTGCAATTGAATCACTTATAGAGAGCTTACGACCCCTTGAAATGTTGACTTTGACGAACTCCACCTGAAGACTAAGGGAGTCCTTTCGGTCAGAATAACTCTTCGAAGAAGTGTTGTCTTTCATCGAAGAACTGTTTGATGTCTTCTTTTGGCCGCCGTATGGATGGAAGATATAGAGTGAGAAGTCTGCCAAACATCCAGTGACTGACAGACCACCAGACGATGTGCTGGCGGTTGGGTTGGAGTCAATCGGATGCTTATCATTATATTTATGTCTTCCATACTTGGGTGGAGAGCACTGACCCGTCTCTAACTCGTCTTCAGAGCGTTTGGAAGAGAAAACTAAATCAATTGATGGCAAATGAAGCAGACATTCCACTCTCGACACCGGGAGACAACAGAACCGGACGATTGTGGGCTGAACGTGAAAATAGACGATCACATCGACCGGAAATGAGGCGTAAGTGGCGTATTGTGCGGGCACTAAAGAGTCGTTAGGGTTGAACACATTGGGGGCTGTTGTAGAAGTGGGGGTTTTGAGAGGAGGAACTGTGATAGGGATCGGCTCTAACGCCTGTTCCAAAAAGTCCAATATATTAGGACTAATGAGAGTCTCGTCGGGAATGCTATGCAATGTAATCCATGCGAAAAGAGTCGCCTTTTTCGATAAACCCCTTTTAGACGATAAATGACCGCTTTGTTGACTACTTGTGCCCCCGGTCTCCAAATCGTTCCTCTGTTCAGACGATCGATCGCCCGATTGAGAGCTCTCTTCGATTGTTGTCTTTGAATTGTAATGGAGTTTAATGTCGAGGCCAGGGATAAGAAAGACCGTGAAGTCTGCTATTTGTCCGCTTAAATGTGTCGGGTGTTTGAGACGAGACGAAGAGATGTTGGGTTTTAATGTATTACTTGAAGTGGTTTTTGCCAATCGATTACTGGAACGGGATTTAGTCATATGGTTGGGCGACACGTGTAGGGAATCGTTTGGACCCCCGGAATAACTGCGCTCTTTCTGTAATCCTTTGCGGTTCTCATAGTCATCAATGGCCTGATCCATGTCTTTGATAGACTTCGTATGCAAAACACATTTTCCAGAATTGAAAAAAATTTTGACATCGAATTCAAAGTCAATGTTTGGCTCCGTTTGATAGCCCTGTTTTGCACCCAAACCACTGCATCGGTCGGCCGCGGATGAGGTGATGCTGTCGTCGTAATCACTCGAAACGCTTCCCTGTTTTTTGAGATCGGAATCACTAAAAGAAACACAAAATTCACAATAAAACAAATGGTTCACAAAATGGCAAATCATTTTCAAACCCGCGAATCGTTTTCGTGATCTTTGGTATCTTGAACTCAGGGCTCGAAGACGGCTCTAAACTGACGGATGGACTTAACGCTGACTCACAACTGCTTTGGGATTCGCTGAACGAAGAGTTTGTAACCGAAGCTTCAATTTGACTGATGGGAGAGTCAGGGATTAGGGGCTTATTTGACGTAGGGATTGGAATACTGGCAGACGTTCTGAATATTTGGTGAAAATATTGATAAAAATTATATTAAAATTTATTTATAAATAATTACTTTATTTTTGAAACTGAAGGGACAGTTGTGTCGAAAGACCTGTACGGCTCTAAAGGTGAATCTTCACCAGAGTTTTCATTGAAGTCCATTTCGTTGTACGAAACCAATGATTTGCTAAACATTTTTCCGCCAACCGATAGCTTGTCCTTAAAGGAGGACTGCCTAACACTCGGGCGCCGAAGCTTTTTGAATACATCTCTTCGGAAGCTTTGAAACACCTGTGCCTCGAGTTCACGAAGCCGTTGAACCTCTTGTTCGATAGTGGCCTGACTGGCGCCCAGTTGTCTGAGGTCATTGACAATCTTAACTTGCTCATTCAACTCCTTCTCCATAATTCTTGACCTCTTCTTATTATCGACTGATATATCCTTCAATAGAGAGCCCCTCCGTTGATGACTGGCCTCAAAATCGAGTACTCGTTTGTCGTGAGGTTTTTCGACTTGCGTTTCATCGATGACAACACTTCCATATTCGGTGTTAGAGATGTCCTCTTCGTCTTCGTCCTCGTCCTCATCGCCAGCGATTGCGGTCATAGTCTTGAAGAGAGCGGAGAAGTGTTTGCCAATAGATGTGTCGAAATGGATGTCAAACCCTTCCATCTTCCAACTCACGTTCAGAAGCCATTTGGCGTCGTTTGGGTTCTGATGGGATGTTATAGTTCGGGAACATATATCATACGTTCCCTCAGACACAACACACAGGTTTCTAATGGTTGGGTCACTGCTGTCTGGCTTCCAATCATCTAATGATGTCTCGAAATCATCGGCGAAACGAATGCATAGACCCGTGAACTGAGCCTTACTGACGAGTGAACCACGAGAACAGGCGCTAATCTGAGTGTTCTCCAGAGTGACTACCAGTGCGTCCTTCAGCTCAGAGTCAAACCCTTTGCTCTGATTGAGTGCTAATATGTTAGGGTTAGTAATGGGAAGACATGCCCCCAAATCATCGACGGTTAGCTGTAGGAAAAGAGTGCCTATTGTTTGGGAACCGATTTGAGCGATGGGTTGAACTTTGCCGAAGACCTGTTGAGTGGCCAAAACCACTTCCGAGGCCAGGTTAGAGCGCTGTTCGTTCCAATACTCGTATGCATTCTTATAATTAAGCCAAACGAGAACAGCTTTATCTAAGGCCAGGGGTTGAATGTAAACCAGAGGTCTATGCAATGTGATGAGAACGGCCTCCTTGTCCTCCGAATCCGTTTTGTCTACCATTTCGTCCTGTAATGCGTTTCTCATACTTATTCTGGTCTTAAAGTACGCCAATTGTTGGAACTCCGGTTCCGCCTCTTCGAACATAGCATTCCGGATGAGTTGACCCAACGCTAGGTTGAGGTCGACCTGCAATTTGATGAACAACTTTAGGTTCAAGTCTTTGGACGACATATTCTGGACCCGATTGGATAACTGGAGTTCCATTTGTCCGGTTTCGAGTCGAAGAGCACTACTTGTCGGAGTTGTGGCCGTTATTTGGATTCCTTTGAGTCTTAAGTGCAATGAGAAGAGCACATAACGGGGTCGTCGGGTCTTATCGATGCCGAACAGGAGCTCTTCGTCGATCATTTTCACATCACTTCCTGACATCTTCTGCACCACTTCATTGACTTCTTTCATAAAGACCTTCTGAACAAGAAGTAAGTGATTGAGTAAATCAGTTGTGAGGCTGTGCTCAAAGGAACCGATATCTGCGGTCGCATTCAAATAACTGCCTTTCCTCAGCACAATACCATCGTTGAACGACTCAGTTCGAGTCGCACCTGCAGTTCCTTTGGACATGTCTTCCATATAATCGGCCGACACATGAATTTGAGGCAAATCCACGTTTGCAGAGGAAGGGAGGTTGGCTTCGGTGGGAAACACCTTAGTATTGAAGCTAAGACTGTGTTGATGGACATCAATGACAAACTTTGCTTTACTTCCAGTTAATCCAGAACTGGTGACTCTTCCGATCTGATACTGGGCTCTCAGGGATGGCAGTAAAGACGCACCGATTGTGAAACTGTCGAGAATTACACTAAACTGAACGACAATTGGTTTAATCAACTGTTGTTTGTTCTGTTCGTTCGCCCCGACTGTTGAGCTGTCAGTCATGTCTTCGGCGAACATTCGAGACGTTTGAATGTTATGGCCATAAGAAGAGGTCATCGTTTCGGTGTCCATCTGTTGTCGTGACAGTCTTGACGGTTGTCGCGATGACCGCAACTCTTGCAATGTAGTGGACAGTTGGCGACCGGATCGAGTCATCATCCCGTGCAGAGCCACTGGATGTTGAGGAATGTCAATAATGATCGGACCAATGGTCAGAAGAGCTGAATTGGCATCTTTTCCCCTCTTGTTCTGACATGAAATCAATGTCTGACTCTTTCCGACAGTCATCTTAACCACCAATTGCTGACTCGATGGCATCTCTTCCAACAATGATATAGCCGTCTGACCCAACTGTCCATTCAATGACGACTCAAACCATTTCTTCGTTCCGCGACATTTCTGTTTATGAGTCACTGAGACATGAAATGCCGATAACTGACCCTCGAGTTTAAGGCCAGAGAGCATTGCTATGAGTCCAACGCGTCTGATCTTACAGACGCCAAACACCACAATCGGAGTCCACTCGCGTTTAATCAACGCTTCGGTGAAGTTCTTGAGCTGATCGCTGGATACGATATTTGTGGTCGACTTTCGATGAATATTAGTATTGCCTTTTGGTAGAGCGCCGGCTGTTTGTGAGTTCAATTCGTCCATTTCGAATGACTGATCCTTTAATGGCTCATATCTACCGGAGCTCTTATAGTCTGCTTCTTCCATCTGAAGTTTAGTCTCGGGCACTACCGGTGCGTTCGAATGTATGAGAGAACTAACTCTTTCGATAACAGTCTTTGTTTCGGGTTTTGTTTGATATAAATCTAACAAATAGTACATTGTTTTCCAACATTTGGGCTGAACTAACGGTTCCCTCAATCTAACGGGTTCTTCGACGAGGGTTACATCAGAGTCAGAGTCGGGTATATCTATTGCCACCTCTTCTTTGCCTTTATCCAACTGTTCCACTGAATGTCCCACTTTGAAGCTCGAACTCGAAGGCGTTCGACTAATGGTTTCGGTCTCAGATGCACTGACTTTGCATTTGTCCGAATGAAGACTATGTCTGAAAGAGTGGACTCGATTGGAACGCATCTCAAGTCTGGTCTCCTTTACGTTCTCATACATAGCTGTGAACTGATGAAGAAGTCGAAGAAGTGGTAGATTCACTCTTTGGTCAATAGAGTTGACGTCAACACTGAAGTTGAGAAGAGTTGTGGTCTGACTCATACCATCCGGCCCTACGATCACAATCGAGCACATTTTGCTATCGTTTTGTTGATTATTCTTTGATTTCTTAAATTCTTTAACTTTTCTCAAATCAAATTCCACTTCCAGTCCTTCGCACACGAAGGCAGACGTGTCTAAACTGTTGTCAGGTTTGAGTCGAGCCTTAAATGAACTCGAATTGGGATCAAAGTTAACGACTTTGGGCGAAAGAAGTGATGGGCTTTCGGTCCTATTCGGCACATTCCGGTGCTCTGACTCAACGATATCGATCTTAAATGACTTAATTCTGCCACAAATCGACAATTTTGTCCCGAATTGTCCGAATTCTAGACATGAATTGCTATTCTCTTCAGACAATGATATACTCAACGAAGAAATGAAAGGATGAAATATCTCTCGAACGTCACTCATCTGCGCCACAGTCGGCAGGAACGACACGTCAGGTGCGGTCACATTCTGAGGTTGGATATTCGTGCTGATGTCGTTGTCGAGACTCATACCAGAGTTAAGTGTATTTAACTTTGATTCCTGGTCTAAGAGCGGCGCCGATGTCTTTCGCAAAGAGTTGGTCAGATTTGTGACATTCTTCATGTAGTCCTGTTGACAGGCCATCCACCAGTAGAGGTTGTCCTCTCCATAGTGGTCAAGAGTGTCGTCCAATCCGTCCCGTATGTCATCCCATCCGATGCCATGATTTCTATCTCTTTTATCGATTTTGATCTCTCCATAAACCGGGTCATTGACAACAACGTCGGTGTCCACCAATTGGCGCTCAGAACTCGTAAGACTCGGAGACGTCTTCAAAGCCATTTGACTGCCGTCTCGTTTGAACAATCGGGTGCCGGAGTTCTGACTGTTAGGGGAAAACAAATATTCATACGCTTTGGTGACTCCAGTTCCTATTGTTTCGAACGGGGCGGTAATCAGTGGTGGAATACTTATTGAAGCTCTGGTAGATCGAGGAAAGTATGATTGAATGACACTTAGTTTGCGTTTCGGTTGAGTGGAGTCTTCATTGAGTTGACAATCAGTTTTTGGTGGAATATTAAGACTTATATCTGTTTTTAGGACCGGATTCTTATCAGTAGTTTCGGTGTCAACGTTAATACCAGTGCTCTCGACGTTCAACAGATGAGTCGTTTCATCATTTTCTTCGTTATCTTCGTCTCCAGACTCTGTTTCCACCGATATTTGTTTAGATCTTTCCTCAAGAAGTACTCTAAGGGGGTGTTTATCTCCTTTTCTCAGCCTTAGATTCTGTTGTATAAATAAAGGCATATAAAGAGCATTCTTCCACTGCCGACACAGGGCTACGATTCCTCTCTGCAAATCTGAAAGACATGGAAGTGTTTCGGGATTAAAATTTGATTCAAATTCTTCCGACAAATCAATTGAATTATAATATCTTCGGAGAGCAGACACGAGTTGACAGGAAGGGTCGTCTTGGAGTGATTTGGCGGAAGGGGTGAACAGACGAGACAAGTGCTTGCATTGAGGAGGAATGTGAACGCCTTTCACTTCTAGACCGGATGTCATCAGACAAACGATAACTGAATTAACTCTTTGTTCACTCAATTTCGAGAGACATTTGGCGGAAAGTATGAGTCGATCGGCGACACTAATCCAGGCGCTGATGGAAGGGGCGGCTGAGCTCAACAGATGCCAATCTAAACGCGTGAAATCAATTTTTCTAGTATTCGGTGTCTTCGGCGGCGCAGCGAAATTGAACCAAATGGTCGACACTTCGGCCACACATGAAGACGAATGACTCGACTCTTGTATTACTTCAATGTCTTTCAAATCTTTCAAAAAATCTGAATTTATTTCATTTGGTTTCGATTTGAGTTCGACTGTATTTTCTTCGTTTTTCTTCACTTTTACCCCTTTTATGTTAATATCTTCAATACCCGACTCAAACATAATGAACCCCAAGGGGTGTTCCTCATCACCAGAAGGGGTTTGGACTTTAATGAATGCATTTTCACAATTATTGTCTTTGTCTGAAACACATTCCTGTCGTTTCAGTGGTTTACGGCTCAGTCGTGACTGCTTTGAGCTTTGATCAGACTCTGACGCACCGGCAGATAGGGATCGGGCTATCTTAAAGTCGACTTTGCTGTGACGGCAGGGAATCACTGTTAGGATCGCGTCTTTCAAAATAGAACTGCTGTTCTTCAGGCGAGACAATTGCATATGTATTGCACGGATGGAAGCGCTGGCAATTGTCTCTTCCAGAATCGTGTCCACCGTCTCGATGGTCATGGAATCGATTTCTGACAACTCTTTCTTTGGTTTTTTACCGAAAAATCTCGACATCAAAGCCTTCTCGGTATAAGACAGCGTTGAGACTGAACTCTGATCCATAAATGTGTGAAGTGTTCGGCGCTGTTGGATGTGATGAGAGCTGTCGAACGAGATGTCATTTATTGAGACCGACATCACTGAAACACACGTCAAGTCTTTGATGTTATCCAACGCCGCAAACGATATGAGCTCTTCGACGATCGACGCCTGAATCAGATTTACATTAATTTTGTTGATATAAACAAATGACAATAATTTGAAATTTCTTTGTTCTTCGAACTGATTGGTCACTAAAGACGTGTCCTTATTGTCAACGATTCGACGATTGTTTTGCTTCGAGTTCTGTCTTCTGATGAGTGTCTGCCAGGCCTTGGCATTCAGTTGTCCCAAATACAACATTTTCTCTTTTTTCAGTTTATTGTTGGCCTCGACTTCGTTGAGACAATTCAGATTCAAGTGATTGAGGACAGAAATGGGATGAATGGACGCCAGCGTTGGTGTCACAGAGTCTATAAATGACTTCAAGCCCTCCAGTGATAGCGGAGAGAGTTTTATATCGATTTCATTATTAATTTTGATCAAAAGAGTAATTTTTTCGGACTTTATTTCGACATTTTTTGCTATAATTTCTTCACTTTTTTTAATACGATTTTTCTCTTCACTCACTTTTTGGGCACTTTTTTGATTCAGATTCTTGTCTATTTCGAAGAATACCGAACCGGGAATAAAGGCATTGTCGGTGAAAGAACTGGAAGACTGTTCCGTTGAATCCTCTTTCCTTGCAATGCGAAGACATGAAAATCCATGTGAATTAACCCTGAATTTTGGTCTCCACTGACTTTTCTTCATAAACCAATCCTTTGATGATATATGCGATGGAGTGAAGTGAGGAACTGGTGGAGGAATGTCCCAATTATAGCACACGTATTGAGAAAGATGTGATGTATATGAAGACATCAAAAGTGGCGATTCGGGAATCGGTTTCTCCATTTGGTTCCTGAGGTCGACAAGAGCTAAGTCTTCATGTGATGAGAGCGCAGATATGAATGAATTGCTCGATTGGATTGAGTTCGTGTCACAGCCTTTCCGTTTGGACTCACCTCTGGTTATTGTCACGGAATCAGAGTTCAAACAACTATAGTATTGAGTCGTTGAGTCGCTCGAAGGCATCGGTTCCGCCGAATGGTATGAATCACTGCTGATGACCGCCGGATGTATTGATGGGGTGTCAGAGCTGACACTTGAAGTTTTAGCTGAATTTGAAACGTCTTCCGCAGAAAAATAGCGCTCAGAAGCAGAAGAAGAAGATTCTAATGATTTGGTCCTAAACACTTCCGACTCATAAGTGGGAGAATTGAGCTCAAAATCAACCCTTTTTTCGTAATTATTTATTTCACTGTTTTGTCGACAGTTTATAATATCTGAAATGACTGATGACTTCTGAATGGCGTCGTCGACAGCGCTTCCGCTTTCACTTAGACTTCGATTACGTCTGAAACACTCATCAGAAGAATCAATGGTTTGTTTGTGATGTGTTTGCGATGGTATTCGAAATGATGCCGACTTTGTCGGTGATCTCGGATGTGATGGCGATATGTCTTTCAACATATGAGGCGTCGATACAGTGAGTGAGTTATTAGGCGCCTGAGTGGCCGTCGGTGTTGTTGACTGTCTTGATATAAATCCATATTTGAATCTCGATTTCAATTCAGTTTTGCTGTCACTCATGGATTCAGAAACAGATGGAGAGAACGGCTCCTCAAAAAAGGGTACCAAATCCAACAATTCTTCGTCAACGCATTCATCGATGTCTAGTCTGAATCCCAAGACATACTCTCCTCTGTGTAAAAGACTTTCACCGAACACCAGATCTCTGTTTCGAGAATATTCTGAATAAAATCTAGAAATGTCTTCATTTGTGGAATTTTGATATTCTTTTGAAACGTCAGACACTTTAAAAAAATCGATTCCATCCCTATTGTTACCGAAAAAAGCCGAACCCCCAACACATCCACACTTTCCCATCAGATTTGGTGGCAATATATTCGTGTCGTCCGACCACAGAAACCATAATCGTTTAGGCTTTTTGTCGTGAGTTTTAAGGAATGTGTGCTGAGATTGACTGTAATTATCCACTGATGATAAAAGAGAGGCCGAGTCCACAAAGAGCGGACCCATCGATAAACTGCTCACTTCTAGCCATTGGGTGACTTCACTCGTCAATGAAATCCGTGGCTTTTGGTTCAAACTATGTGGAGGAGCGTTGGTTCGGACGAACTGTCGCACAAGTAGTTTATTGATGAGCGCAGTGATGCCCATAGAGGAGTGACAGCTATGGATATTACACATCGAGAACTTAATTGGAATCAATTGAAGACTTATCGCAACATTCGATTCAACGATATAGACGTCGATGGCATCGATAGATAGCCTAACCATTCGGTACTTGAGATCTTCAGAATATGGACAGAGTTTAGCGGCAGTCGATTGCGGACAAACCGATTGAATTAAGTCGTGCAGACATTTCTGATATGGAAAGGGAGGCTGAAGTGAGCAATCGGTTTGCATGACTTGTAAAAGGAATGTCTCTAATGGTGTGATAATGTGTTGTGTTTGTGGTAACGTCAGGCGCCCAGCGATGTCTCCAAGTTTGACATCCACGAGCCAGGCGTACTCCAGGGTCTCGCTCTCGAGTGGTCGGTCGACGCCGGAGAACATTGCGTGACCTCTGAACTGAAGCGACGAAAGGGTCAAAAATCCATTTTTCAAATGAGAGTTCTGTTCGTCTCTGTTCTGAAGATCAGTTGATATCAAAACTAACGGTGCGATCAGTAGTTGTAATTGAGTTTCGCCATAAGTTTTGTGTAATTCAAAGCATAAGCGCTCAGTGTATACCGAAGGACAGGGAGGGTCGTTATCATTGCAGCACTTCATGAGATGTGCCTGAATTTCATGTAATGTTACAGACACTGTCACTTCGAAGGGCCGGTATATTCTGGCATCGAATGGCTTGAACTCCATTTCCATGTGATCGCTATTACTATTGGTATTCTTTTTACTCATTTCAGAGAATTTGTCGAAAAATGAAAATGAATTACAACTCAAATCAGAGAAGTCTTGACTTTCCCCCAAATAGTTCTCTTTTATGTTCCAAAGCATTCGAAACAATGTCCCAAAAAGTCCGATAATCGACGGTCCGATCTCTAGCTCTACTGCAATCACATCCGGTTCAAGAGATGTCGGCTCGAAATCTTTAGGCGCTGAGCACTGTTGCTTTGGTGACCGATTTGGACGCATTGGCGATAATAAGATCTCTTCGAGTTCTGGTGTCGTGATCTCAGACTCCTTTAGGGCAAAGGTCTTGGGAGGCATTGGCCAGTATTTATAGGCTATACTCAGTGCAACTATAGGTGCTGTCCAGCACTCGTACCAATTATTGGCTCGAGTGACGACATTTCGCCACTTCCTGTCATTTGTGAAATGTTTTGATTTACTGATAGTATTGCCGTCTCTTGAGATGATGTGAGCGTAGGTATGAAGTGCTTCAATGATATCCCGGTGTGTATTGCTTTCGGGCAAATAGAAGGCCGCTTCTAAGCTCTCCCCCTGAATCCAGATCTTAATGTCGACATTCGGTGGAAGGAATTCAACGAACGGTAAGTCGAAAGTCATATCGAAAATCTCTCCACAAATAGCGAGCTCTGAATTCTCTCCATTGAGTGCAGTCGAACAGTCTATCCAATTGTATTCGTTGGCGAGAGTCAAGAGTTCGAACTCTTTGAGGACAACCGATATCTTGCACGTGTAGGGCACGAACTTTAGTAGGTCGGGTCTGGCCTTTCCCGCCCAGTCCTCAATCAGTGCCTGAAAGAAGAGTTTGTGCGCGAAAATCAAATTGACGGTTGCTTTACAACCAGTTAGACTACATGTCCACAACTGATGGTCGTTCCAAACCCTGGGATACGCTATCTTCACATCGAACTCAAGTGTTTCGCTTACGGCCAGTGGTCTGAACTGAAGACTAGTGGTTGCGTCCAAATGCATGATCTGGCCATTAATGTGAGTCACATAACCGGACTCACAATTAACCCAAGGAATGGTGATCTCTAAGTATGATCCCTGACCTGCATTCACGTGCAGAGCACAGGTCTCCTTATTTCTGGTGAACAAGACATCAATCGTTGCGTCCGATTGAGTGCTCAACCGAATGTCAAACGACTCAAAGACTCGCAATTCCCCCAATTTTGGTCTTTTGCTGATTTCCATCGGTTTGTAATCCGAAGGATAGAAGAAGTTATATAAGACCTCCCGCTGTCGGTCAGCCCAGGGACCATAACTAAAATCAGTTCCTTTACCACATTTGATGACTAGACCCCAGGCCGGAGACGTAAACTTTTCGACGACGTCTCCATTTGCGAGCTCTAACTTCTCGGGCAGATCTGAGGCCAGTCCGGGCTCGTCCTGATAGTAGTAGACGTCTATATTATTGCTTTGGAACACCACAAACCCCTCTCCCATATAACGGGGCGGCTCATCGGTAATGCCCATAAACTTAGGACTGGGCGCTAATATCACTTTAACGTTCTCTGCCTTACATTTCATTATATGAGTGAAGAGGTCATGGGGTGAAACGGCCGGTCGTGTTGTATACACAAAATATGACTCTTCGATGACAATCGATAGAGTGCTCGGCATTAAGTGATTCCCAAACACAAAACGTCCGGAAGTTATCTCTATTTTAGTGACTGGAATGAGATCTCGCCATTGATTGCCATTTCCATCAGATGTCGTCTCATTGATGCTCTCAATTAGGGAATGACTTCCGACCTCTTCTTCAGGATCGCACTTATCGTCTTCGCTGAGCCGTGGATTCAAACCAAACAGTTTTTCGAGTTCTTTGTATCGTTTGGATCTGTTATATATATGTAACTCAAATCCATTTAAGAACACAAGCAGTCGGGCCTCAGAGCTGGAAAAGTCTTCAGTTTTGACATCTCTGGGCAGGTATGGGATCCACCAACGGAACACTAACCTATAGGTGTCATCCAAACCAATATCAGTACTCAATCTAAGCCTTAATTATCTCTCAATACATACCATCCGTCTTGGATTCGAAGAGAATAGTCTTCATTGACATAAACAAAGTCTCGAAACATTAATTTTCCGGAAATAGTGGCCAAAGATATGGAGCCGAGACTGAAGTAACCGTTTTTAATGAAGAATCGATTTATGATTTTCGAGAATATTAGACCAAATACTCTTGAGTTGTAGAAACACAGATAACAGACCCAAACCATGGCTAATATCCATATAATAAATGGGAATAAATTCCTCCAGAAGAAGACCAACCAATCCGTCCAATTGCTGTTAATCGGCGGCGGATCTATTAGTGGACCATCGGTTGTGTTCTTCAGTATCTCAAAGATGTCTTTGGTTTTATCACTAATCAATTCATAGATTAACTCATAAATTGTCTTATAATTGACCACAAAATCACTTACAAAAGACTTCGTCCGTCGCTGTCATCCAAACCCTTTTCAGTGATCTTAGTGAAGGTGTCGTCAATTGTTGTCATCCTTTGTGTCGACATTTCTATGACTGGATGTCTTTGGATTACTTTATGTGAATATCAATCAATTAATGAACAAATCATTTGATAAACAAAATCAAAAACATTAATAAATCCATTGTTTCATAGGTTTTGATAATAAATAAAATATAAAATGTTTTTCAATTCAAACAAATATAATGTTTTCATAACTTTTCAATAAATATTATTTTCTTTAATCACTTCTAAAATGAATTTCATTTGTTTTTCACAACAAATGCCTTAAAAGTTATATTAAATGTGAATTAAATGTAATTTACATTGAATTTAAAGTTCATTCAAATGTCAATCATTTTCGGCATTTCTTATGTCAATAAAAAACGTGTTTTTGTTTTGGGAATATTTTGCAATAAAAACAATTGTTTTCATATTTAATAAAATAAAAACTACGAAAATATAAGATTAAAATAACATTAAATAAATAATATTAAATATAAAGTGAAAGTCATATTAAAATTGCGATCATTTGTCAAACCGTCAAATGATTAACAATTAACCGAAAACTTATGAATTGATGTTTAAATGCATTGAATGTAAACAATCGACAAACAGCTGATCAGTATTTATGGTTTAATTGATGTTATGTTTGTTTTCATTCATTTATTTATTTCATGTATTTATTGATTGCTTTAATATATATCAAAATTATTCTTCAAATGCAATAACATTCAAATGTTGGACACCTTTTGGCCATTCATTTGATGAATGACTCATTCATTGCAATAATGTCTAAAAAATGTTCATTAATTTCATTGAATTTAATTTCAATCTTATTATCAAATGTGTATTCTTTGGACAATGGCTTAAGTCTGACACCGCCGATGGGATGGCTCTCATGGGAACGGTTCAAATGTAATACGAAATGTGATAACAGTATGGATGAGTGCATTAGGTCTGCCATCGACTGATTGGACATTCATTTGATTGCTTTTAATGATTATGTCTTGCATTCAATTCAGTGAAAAACTATTCAAAGATATGGCGGACAGACTCGTGAGGGATGGCTATAGAGATGTCGGTTATGATAGGATAAACATCGATGACTGTTGGATGAGTAAGAGTAGATCCAAAGACCACAAGCTGTCACCCGATGGCCAACGCTTTCCCAATGGAATCAAATATCTTTCGGATTATGTAAACCACTATTGGTTTGAATGAATTGATCATTGATTTGTCAATTGATGTCAACAACAGATGCACTCAAGAGGTCTTAAGTTAGGCATATATCAGAACTATGGTTTGAGGACATGTATGGGATATCCGGGTCTGATTGGGTTCTCAAAGTTGGACGCAAACACTTTTGCCGAATGGGAGGTCGATATGGTTAAACTGGACGGTTGTTTTACACCCGTCCACACACTCGACAAAGGATATCAGGACTTTGGAGAGCATCTGAATAGCACCGGTAGGCCAATGATCTACTCATGCAGTTGGCCTTACTATCAGCTCCACTCTTCTGATGTGATCCCCAATTGGGATCTAATCGCTCAGAAGTGCAATATTTGGCGCACATATCATGACATTAAAAGCAATTGGAACGACATATTATCTACCATTGACTTCATTGGTGACAATCAGCACATATTCAATCGCAATGTAGGACCTGGTCGTTGGAACGACCCCGATATGGTATACACACTTTGCTTACATTTTAACAAACAATAACTAATTGGTTTCAATGCAAAGCAAAACCAAAAGGTGTGAAAGCAATGGACTAATACTTACTGTGAATCTCCATTGCGTTCATAAATACACTTTAAATGACAATCAATTGATTAATAATAAATATTTTCATTAATTGAAAGACATTTTGGTTTTGCGTTCAAAACAATTCAAAACATTTCCTCATTTTATAAATGCATTCGTTTTTGAATAAAACTTAAGAATTTTTGAGGAAATAAAATATTTTTGAAATGCAATTAATTTTCATTAAAACAATTATTTCTTCACTCATTAGAACTGAATATAGTTTTTATCGATTAATGAATTTAAAGCATTTTTTGTGATTCTTTAGCTCCTGATCGGCAATAAAGGTCTAACAGTGGACCAGTCGAGGGTCCAAATGGGAATTTGGTCCATAATCGCCGCCCCCTTATTCATGTCAAATGATTTACGAACTATTGATCAAGAATTCAAAGATATTTTGCTCAACAAAGAAGTAATTGATGTAAATCAGGATCGGTTGGGTTTGCCCGGCCTTCGGGTCTTACATAACAATACGTTTGACATTTGGTTGCGACCAATACTACCGGAAGTGAAGACCAGAACCGATAGCCATAAGTCATACGCTCTGGCATTCGTGAACCGACAGACAGACAAAGCCATTGACATTTCAGTTAAATTAGAAGAATTGGGATTAACTCAAAGGTATTCATTCAGGGATTTGTTCGACAAAATTGATTCTGGAATAAGGGGTTCAAATGATAAGTTCAAAGTAAGCATACCTTCGACTGGCATTCGTTTATTCAAAGCAACCCTTGATTTGCAAAATAATTGATTTCTAAATATTTTTTTATTTTATTTTTTGTAATTTTGTGTATTTTTTACTTTTTATATAAAATATATGAATTAATGTCTTTGAAATACTTTGAATACTTTGTTGATTAACTGTTGACTGACTACTGACTTGCGATTCCTTACGACAAACATCTATTCATTACTTTTTCGTAAATTCTTTAAGAATTGTTATATTCTTATAATTTGTGGTTCAATACAAAAAACATTTCAACGACTGATTCGTTTGTTTCAAATGATATCTCCAATTGATTTTCATAAAAATTTTGGTCTCAAATAATAATTAAAACAACTCAAATAAAATCAAAATTATTCTTCGAGAATATTCTTCATGAATAACGAGTGAATAATTCACATGAAAGTAGTCTAGAATATGCGTACGTGATATGAGACTGACTTTGCATTCACTCATTATGTGTCGAAAAGACATTGATTTTTGTGCCACAAAACAAACCATTAAATGTTCACAAACTCTTCAATGATTTAATTGATAAAAAGGCAATGAATTAATGGTTTAACCAATAAATTGATTGTAATATGTGTTGACATTTGAATCAATTGAGTCATAAATATCTTAATTCACAAACTCTTATAAACTCTTCTCGTCTTCAGTAATAATACTGTTGTCTATGAATGCAAAAGACCTTCAGCTGTGAAGTGAAGTGAAGTGATTTACGCGCTTTGCTATGCATTCAAAATACAAACCAAACTTTACCTGAGATTTGATTTCAATTGATTTGAGTTCACTTTTGATGTCATTTTCATTGTTGACAAACATTTGAATTTCAATAGAATTTGTGCTGAATTTCAAACTTAAAAACATTTCAAATTCAATCCAAAGTAAGAGTTGTTTCAAAATGTCTTTAAAGACAATGTTTTCCACATTTGAAACACATTTTTATTCAATTAATTATTTTCGACAAACAATTGTTTATAGATTTTGTCGTTTATTATAAACTGATAACACATTTAATTCATTAATCTATTGATGAAAACAATTATTGCTTTTGTTTACAAATAATCAAATATTTTTCATTTCAAGTCTTTATGGCTTTAAGGGGTATATCGATTGCCTGCAAAAGGGTGTGTCATCCATGGCCGGCACCGGCTGTTGGCCGGTGTTTGAGACCATTTACAACAGAGGCCTCGGAGGAGATGAGGGCAAAGATCGACAAATTGGTGGCCAATAGTCAAGTGGTTGTCTTCATGAAAGGTGATCCACAACAACCCCGGTGTGGGTTCAGTAATGCTGTCGTTCAGGTGCTCTTCAGTACATTTGAATCAATTGGTGATAATTTGAACCCTTTCCACCCTTTCCTTCAGGTGCTCCGAATGCATGGCGTCCAATACCAAGCACACGACGTCCTGTCATCTGATGAGTTGCGAAGAGGTATCAAAGAGTATACTTCGTGGCCAACAATACCTCAGGTGTTCATCAACGGTGAGTTTGTCGGTGGATGTGATATTCTTCTGGAGAGACACCAAAACGGAGAACTCATCGACGACTTGAAGAAGATTGGCATCAAATCAGCACTTCTTGAGAGCGAAGTCTCAAAAGAAAAGTCTGAAAAATGATTATTTATTTTGTTTTTTGAAAAGTTTTGTTCATATTTTGTGTCGTTTTATTCGTAATAAAAACCAATAATTAATGAAAAAATTTATAACTTTTTAGACGTTAAAAAACATATAGTTTTTGAGCCAATATTTTAGTTTTGTTTTGCATTTTTTGGACAAAAAGTATTTTTTGTATTTATATTAAAATGAATTAAATTCTCAAAAATAATGTAATTTTGATTGAAATAAATATTGTTTAAAAACTTTAATCAATAATTGGTTTGAAATAATTGATTAAAATTTATGAAAAGTTTTGCAAAGAATGTCTCAGTCATGGAAGTGTTGCCCTGGATGTCAGTGCCCCTGCAAGAATAATGACCTGTGCCCGGACACTGCCGCACATCTGATGGCACGGGGAGGACAGAACGAGCCCTCATATGAAGACCTCTTGAATTTGGAGCAAAAGATAGATAAGAGGATTAAAAATATATCTAACATTCCGGTGACAAACCAGACCACCACTACCGGCACCGGCACTAACACCACCCCTTCCAGTGATTTCCAACATTCCAGTGGACAGGGAGTACAAGCAAATGAGATGCAGATCCTTAGGCAACGACTACACGAGGCAGAGATGACCAACGCTATGATCGAAGAGAAGGTCAAACGCCTGGAGAGTTCACGAAGAGGTGTAGACATGGAAGACATCCAACAAATGAAAGAACAAATCATAGGTTTTGTAGAGAAAAAGTTCAATCAATTCATGAAAAAGTAATAAATAGTGAAATGAATGACAAATGTATGCAAAAAACCCCTTAAACAGAGTCCAAAACACAGCCACCAGTGAGGATCGAACTCACGACCCCTGGTTTACAAGACCAGTGCTCTATCCACTGAGCTATGGTGGCGGACATACAGCCCATAGACTAACGCATCCATAATTGTTTTCATGTCTTCATTGACATCAATGTCTTCTACAAACAGTTCCCAACATTTGTACGACTTTTGTATTGTTTTTAATGTTGAAAACAGAGATATTTTGTGGAAGTGTTGAAGACTGTAAACAACTTTCATATGGTTTTTAGTGTAATATTTACGACAAAACAAATGCATTGTTTGTATAGTTTATGTCATTTTTATTGTATTTCACATTAATTTTGAGTGAATTAATTGTTTAGACGTTTCGTTGAAATGCATTTCAAAGCCAATTATCATTAAATTGTTTGCCATTCAGACAATAATGGCTTACAGTTACGGTTCGGACGACGACGACCAGCCGGTTGTGTTGGGAACCCCTTTCGCCCCCTTAGAGGACGACCAGATTGTGAGCAAAAAACCCGAATTGGATTTGACGGTTAGGGACGCACAGGGGAGACGACGATTTCATGGGGCCTTCACAGGGGGGTTCAGTGCCGGACATTACATGACTGTCGGCTCCGAAGAGGGTTTCACTCCTCAGCAGTTCGTGTCTAATAGACACCAACGATGGGATCAGTCCCTCATTGAACGAAAGCCAGAGAATTTCATGGACTCTGAAGACATGGATGTGTTCGGAATCGCACCGAAAAGGATGACAACTAAAGACAAATTCTCAGAACAACAACAATTTGCTGGTATTTTATGTCAATTATCTGTCGTTTATTTGACACTAATTTCGCATTTTTTACCGAAAAAAGGTTTCCGAAAAACCGATTCATTGGTGGATGTCTTGAAGTCTGTGATCCAACCGACGGTCGAATCAATTGGTATTAAATTATATAAACGTATGAAATATAAGGCAAAAAATGACCGCAAATACTGTGAACGAAAAGTATACGGATGTGAAGACATGTCCAACACTTCGGCAAACAATGAATTGTCGCTCACTTTATATAAATCAAAATCAGATTTTCATGGAATCGGCTATAAATCGATTGCCGAAGAAAGCGATTCCAACCAAAACAAGACTTTAGGCGGAATTTCAGCAGTTTTTAAAAGTGGTCGAAAACTAGCGATTTCTGGCGAAGCCTTTGGTTATGGAGCACTCGATGAAGACATCGAAGAAGATGCTGTTGTTTACCAAAAGGATGATATGTCTAACTATGACTTCGAAATCGGATCCGTTAGACAACACAAGGACAAGAATAAACATAAAGCCATTGATGTGCTGAAGAGTGATGTCATCGAAGGATTCGTAAAGAGTTTCGAAAAAATTAATTTATTGGAAAAAATGGTCAAAACATATCCGAAACCTATTTTACCCAAAGATTGGCGAAAGAGTTCGGTTCAAATGAAAGCCAGAAAATCTCGTTGGGATAAGACTAGTGCACAAGAAGTAAATACTTCGACCACAAGTGAAGATAAAACCCATCAGTCATTAGCAAAAACTCCGGCAATGAATGCAAATATGAGAGCAATTATTTTAGGAGAAGAAGTCATTCACAGACATGGCGTCAAAAAAGTAGATTCCAGTAATGAGTCCACAATTGCTTCTTCGGCTCAAGTCATTGATAGAGAGTCTGTGATCAAGAATACAAAAGAATCGTTTTTAGTGAACAAACCATTGAGTGGTTTTTGGGCCAATAAGTTCACCAGAAGTTCTGATGGACCGGAAATGACACTATCGGGAGGTTTGACTGAATTCAATGCTAACCAAACCCTTAAGAACAATGAATTAGAAAAAGATGACCAAAAAAGTATGGCAACCAAGAGGACCACATATGAATGGCATCCACACCACCTGTTATGCAAGCGATTCAATATTCCGAACCCTTTCCCACAATTTCCCGATTTTGTCGGTATAGTAACCGTCGGTAAATCAGATGTCAGGAACAGAACTTCACTAATGAGTGTCAGAAAAGACAAACAAAACATATTTGACTGTCTTTTAGATGAAAACGTTATGTCGAATAACACTAAAACAAATGATTTGATTAAAGAAAGTAATGATTTGAATGAAACTAATGTCAAAGTCATTGAAAATAAGAATATTTCTGATAAAGAAGAAGAAATTAGTGAAACAATTCGTCCGGAAATGGATTTATTTAAAGCTATTTTTGCTTCCGATGAAGAAAGTGATGCCGAAGACAACGACAATGAATCACATGAAGAAATAGTGTCCAAAATTAGTGAATCAGTGCCTGAGTCCAAGGAAATGGATGCGAGTTCGACCAAAACGAGTGGAATCTTTGCGAACATAGACTTTGATCTATTGAACAGAGATTTTAATCCAGTTTTGGATACAAAACAAAGTCAAGCGATAAATAAATGTGAAGTCAATGATAGCATTGAAAATCATGCAGAAGTTGAGTCAAAGGCAAGCATTCCGGACGACAATGACCTCTACGGGCCGTCACTTCCTCCCGATTATAGTGTTTGCGATTCAAACACCGATTACTCGGCTATGAATTGGAGTCAAACCGAAGACAAAAAGAAAAACAAACGCAAAAAGAAAGACAAAAAACATAAGAAACAGAAAAAACAAAAAACAAATCATAAGCATAAGCGGCACCGGAAGGCATCCACTTCTTCATCAGACTCTTCATCAGATATTGACTCAAAAATTATAAATCGCATCAAAAGTGTCAGAAAATAATGACTATTTATAAAGTTTTTTGAAATGATTTGTAATTTTATATCTGTTTTGAATCTAATTATTATTTTGTTTGAAATAAACATTAATTTAATTTCAATTATAAAACAAAATTTCATTTCATTTCATTGATTAATATTTTTCTTTTGACATTATTTTGTTGATTGTGTGCAAAATCTAGACTTCAAATGATATATAATTTAATCATTTTATATATACATTGAATACTTTGATACGAATTGACAAACAGTTAATAAATGATTTATTACTCAATTTCGTCAATCGTCTCAAAACGAGTGCTTTCCTCCAGTCTGTCGTTAGGCATACATTGCAGACATTGATTTCAGTAAACCATTTGTGATAACAATTGAACTCAAACTCAAAAACTTCTAATAAACAGCAATTTTTATCCCAAAGCTTTTTATCTAAGATTTTAATTAATTTTTTTGAAACAATATTTATTTGTGCTTAAAGTGAGCCATCGGTGCCAACAGTGATAACTTTAAAGTGACTATCGGTGCCGAAAAGTTTAGTTCAATATTTTTCATTTACTTATCATTTTCTAATCATTGGCTCAAAAAAGATCTCAATTTACAGTCGAATCAATTTTTTTGTAAATTACTAATACTTTTTAAATGCTATTCAAAGGGAAAGGTATAAAATATTTATACATTAATAGTGTAAAAGCGTTTAAAGTCTGTAATCGATCTGCTATTAAGAGATACTGGGATTTGATTTTGAAATTCTCAGAACAAATAATAATTATATTTTGAATGATATGCCAAAAATGAAGACAAGAATTGCTTAAAGGCATAAAGAGTGCAGAGATTGTGTTATAGAGAAAATTGTTTAATCATTTGATTGAACGATAAATTCTTCACAAAAATCACGATAAAAGTCACGAAAAAATATTCTTCATGTCTTTGACGTCATCTTATGGTTCGTTAGTTACAAAGCATTTAAATTGGCGCACAAGGAGTCAGAATCAGTTATATTTGCAATTTTTAGTGGCAGTGGCGATTGTACTGGAGCTGGGGTTGTGCGCACTTTCCATATATTAAATTTAGATTTAAAATTGTTTTAAAATCATTTCGAGAATGTCTTCGACTAATGATATCAGTAATGGTTTGTCTAATGGACACAAGCCGTCAAATGGTGTCTCTAATGGTGTCTCAAATGGTGTGACCAATGGTCACAAAGAAGTGGTTTCAGAGGAAGGTTATCATTTCGCTACCAGAGCTATACATGCCGGTCAAGACCCATCTCAGTGGACATCGCGAGCGGTCGTTCCTCCCATCTCTATGGCAACAACATTCGCACAGTTCTCTCCGGCAAACTTTGCCGTAAGTTTTATGCCTAAAAGTATTGCCTAAAAATGTTTTTAAATTTTTTTTATAGAATTTTTTTTGTAAAATTCATTCAATTAGAAAAACATTACAAATATTACAAAACAGGTGTATAACTAATTTGGTGTCAAAACTATAAGTGATATGAAATGAAAACATTTATAAAAACATAAGTCAGTGATAAAGTGAATACGATTGCCATCGTCTGAATCAATGCCAACACAGAATGAGTTCAGGATTTTTGAAATGAATCCAAATTAATGAATGAAAGCCAGAATGATCTGGATTTTGGGTTTTGGAAAGTCATGTGTGATTTCATTGCCTAATCTCAAGCCTATAATGTACTGTACAGTAGTTTAAGTGACCCTGGATATTATATAGAATTTATTGTCATTTTATACAAATACTCAAATGATTGAAAATATCTCATTTTATACAGGGGTTTGATTATGGAAGGAGTTGTAACCCTACCCGAAAGTGCCTCGAAGAAGCGATTGCATCACTGGAAGGGGGAAAATATGGTCTGATATGAGATGAACTCAAACCCTAAATCGTATTAATAGTATACTGTAATTCAATTGGTGACAGGTCTTTGCTATTCATCTGGTTTGGCAGCCCAGACCAATGTGACCAATCTCTTGAATGCTGGCGACCATATCCTGTGCTCCGATGATGTTTATGGTGGAACCAATCGATACTTTCGGACCATTGCCACAAGATTTGGTCTTGAGGTCAGTTATGTTGACGGAAGAGATCCACAAAAGGTTGCAAAAGCTCTGAAGTCTAACACAAAGTTGGTTTGGATGGAGACCCCGACCAACCCTACCATGAAGTTGGTTGATATCCAAGCCGTTTCCAAAGTTGTCAAAAGTGGTGCTCCGGAGGCTATTCTGGTGGTCGACAACACATTTATGAGTTCTTACTTTCAAAAGCCATTACTCTTTGGCGCTGATCTAACGGTCTATTCTTTGACCAAATATATGAACGGTATTTCTATATCAAAGAACCCATACTTTTATTGATCCAAACTTATGGTCTCGTGTCTGCCATTTCAGGGCACTCGGATGTGATTATGGGTGCGATCGTTACCAATAGAAAAGACATTTACGATAGACTTAAATATCTTCAAAACTGTTAGTCATTAAACAAATGACAAAATGTTAAATAAAACTCATTTCAACTTTGCCTAACCCTAGCTATCGGTGCCGTTCCGTCTCCTTTTGACTGCTTTTTGGTCAATCGTGGTATCAAGACATTGGCCATACGTATGGAACAGCACATGAAGAATGGATTAGCTGTCGCGCGATTCTTGGAATCGCATCCAATGATCAGAAAAGTGATTCATCCGGGACTGGAAAGTCATCCCCAGCACGAGTTAGCACTTCGCCAGTGCTCCGGGTTTTGTGGAATGGTTTCAGTATACATAGAGGGCGACGGAGAGACTGCTAATGTCTTTCTCAAAAATCTCAAACTATTTATATTAGCCGAGAGTTTAGGATCTGTTGAGAGTCTGATAGAAGTGCCGGCGCTTATGACTCACGCATCACTGCCTAAGGAAGTGAGGGAAGAGTTAGGCATTGATGACACTCTCGTCAGACTCTCCGTTGGAATTGAATCTACGAATGACTTGCTGTCAGACTTGGGTCAGGCCTTAGCCATCGCTAAAAAATTTTATGATTTGAAGACGACTTCAAAATAAACAGATTTTATAAACAATAAAAACTCGTATCATTTGTCTCATAACCCCTATCCGGTCTTCTCTATCAACAGTGTATTAATCGCACACTGACTGCCCCTAACATCTCATGCTGGGAATGACTGCATCCCTGAGCCCAGTCAACAACGTATCACATATTTGTAACACAAAAGTTGTCACTCTTTCTGTCTTTTCCTTCCGTAGAGAGAATAGAGAAAAATAGAGCTTTTCTTCAGAAACACTTATAGACTAAACAACTGAAAGCAGTTATACTCTCGTCGTTAACCCATAGAACAAACAAATCTATTGCAAAAAAGGTCAGGCCTTGAACCCAACTCAACCAGTGCTCGTATGCTTGCACGTAGAGGACCAGAAATTTTTGACGAGACCGAGTATTGTCAATATTGCCAAATATTAGCCGAGAATTGGCTGAGAGTTGAACGACATGTGAGAAAATTTGTCTATTTTTTCAATACTTTTTATTACAATTTCTTTAAAAATATTATAATTTTATTAAAATTATATTTATTACTAAATTCATAAACCCTTTGAATGTACTTCTATTCCCAAACATATCTTTTGTTATCTTAAAATAAAATCACAATTTCTTCTCTAAAGTAATTTTTGATGAAATTATTACTTAAATATAATTTCATTGATTATTAAATATGTGCTAATATTCAGTCAAAGTATAAATAAATGCATTTAAAATGAAATGTTTTTTATTGGAAAAACTTATTAAATGATAAGAAAATATTTAAAATCTAACCATTCATTTGGTTTCAGGAAATTAGTTAATAGAAAATATGACAGAATATTCCCTTACATAACACATGGAATATTCTGTCACAACATATACTGACCTAGAGTTAAATTGACCAAAAAAATGAATTTTTGAACAATAAATAAACAATATATTATATTGAGAGAAGTGTTTTTAGATATTGATATTTTTAAAACCAGAACATTTTATAATATTTAACCTGGACAGTCCAGGTACCAACAAGACCTCTGGCTTTTTCTTATAATATATAATAAATGACTCAGAATATATAAATGATATCATATTCTACTGTATAATAACAAATCATTTTTATTAATGAAAAAATTATTGATATTTAGCAACAAATCAATGATTTATTGAATTCAATGCAATTGCAGACAATTGTAGGCATTGAATATACTGTAGATGTCATTGATATTGAGATGTCATCGTTTATGAAGGGTTAAACAGACAATTAAGATTTCAAAAATGTACTAGTACGTTTGAAACTATAAAAGAAAAATGCTTTTAAAAAGGCCAGACCTTGAACCCAACCCTACCAGTGATCATATGTTTGCAATTGATGTCAAAATGATGTTCAATACAACCAATGCTTACAATATTTTTTTATTTAAATAAAAGGACAGTCAATACAATGAGAGCAGGGGTTGAGATAAGGCTTAATGATTTAGAATTATTTTGACCGAACTCTGCAACCATTCCTTGTCTGCCATTCCTTCTCTTGTCCTAAAATGCAGTATTGACTGCATTAATGTTTTGGTCATTCAGTTGTCAATTGGTTTGAAATCCTTATTCTCGACAACACATTAACATTAAGTTTAAGCTATGGTTTCAAATGGCATACAATTTGCCGCTTCGGCGCCCCCTTAATGGTTAAGCTCTACCCATAGACTTCTTGACTTTGGATATTCGATACCAGATCTCACTTTCCACTAATCAGTGCTCAACTTATTTTTGACAAAATTATGTCCAGTTATTAATTTGATGACTTGAATGATAGACACTTTGCACAGTTAGCTCTAAGGGTCACTTTTGGGGTCAATTGTCTGTTGATTTAAAATACATTTCTCTCCTCCCGTTCCCTTATTTCCCACTCAATTATTTTCAGTTTTTTGTAAGTTTTTAAAATTCATTAAAAATATTATAAAATATAAGAGGAAAGGGAGATATAGTGAAAGAAAAATAAAAGACAAAATTCAATGAAATTCGAAAATTTTTTTATTGAATTTTTTTCATAATTCAAATAAATTCAAAAATATGTAATTTTGTAGAAATGTTGTCCAAACGAAAGCATTTAACACGGGGCGCCGGGGTCTCCACACTTGGATTTCTTGGATTTTTTCTTCCCCTTAGACTTCTTTCCACCCTTGCTTTTCTTACCGCCTTTGGATTTTTTCTTTCCACCCTTTGATCCCTTCTTGCGTTTGGTCTCCAAGACCTGTCCGCCAGACCTCAAAGGGGTTGAGATCTCTTCCAACTCTTCGTT
>JAQIXR010000417.1:0-28528 GCA_034700825.1 Quadroppia sp. Gr-Ori-00064 | reverse complement strand
TTCTAAATATATATAAATAATTGAATTCAAAGTCAAATCTGTTTTGAAATATAATTCAAAATTAACTCAAATTTTATTACTTTTTAAATAATTATTAACTGATTTTGACATCAATTTTATTGATTTGATGAATACATTCTTAGCATACGTTAAGTCATGTATTGCTGAAGAAGTGGTTGTATTTGTAATAAGATTTACAATAGATTTGAAGCCCAAGTCCTCTAATAGTCTCACTTCTAACCCTTTAATTCAATTTAACCCAAACTTAACACTGAATCTGAAATGTATTCAAATGTGCACTTAAATAACAATTGTTTTTACAGTATTTGCTTAAATAAATTTCATTTGATGTAATGCAATCTGCACTTAGTTTGCCTTGATCATTTATGTATTTATACTACCTTACACTTAATATTTGCAAACAATTGTTATTTTCACCAAATTTATTGACAGCTTTATTGTTGAGATAAGGAATATAAATGTCATTATTTCACACAATATGATCGAAACATATCTTTATTCAAACACAAGAACTGCTATTTTTATGATGAAAATCTTTAATATAAAGTTTGAAAAGTTTATCCAATTTTTTTAAGTCAAACGATTTTCGATCGCATGAATGATAATAACAATAATCAAAAAGTTATTTTTGCAGAAAAAATGTCGATTCGAGAGATTTGGTGAAAACATATCGTTATTGACTATGAAAAAAGAGTTGCAAATTGTATTGTATTTGACATTACTATTCAATTTCTATGCAATAGTTTTTGATTCAAATCTTACATTTCTTTCCTTTAAGTCTTCATAACTATATATAAGACAATAAATATTAGTTGTATTTCTTATAAAATAGTTTTCATGCGATTTTGCAAACGTTAACATATAATAAAAATGCGATTATATTTAAAAGACGTCAAAGATTTAAATATAAGTTCACTTTCAAACCATTACTTCCAATACAGGAGTCAGACCTCAATCGACATTATAATAGTTTTCGCTATTATTATAGTAATAGAAATGTGAAAAATTTCTAACATTTAAACAGTAAAGAAATGATAATAAAATACTGATTTGATTTCATAATAAGGTGGTTAACGCACAGGCATATCATTTGATGGGATGTGACGGATCATTTTGGGTCTATTATCAATGAAATACTTGGGCACCAAATAGTTGTGCAAAATTCTCAACTCTGGACACATACTCAACGCCCTGTCCTTTCAAACCTAAACTTCTTTATTTAATATTCAATTTTTAACATAATATTGATTTTTAATCTTTGAATTAATTCTAACAAAAATTATATTAAATTATTTTCTTTATGTAAAGACTCTGTGAATAAAAGCTGTTCAAAATTTAAGAAAACTTTTCACTTCTTTTGCTTATTATTTAATATATAATTAATTAATCGATTTTCAATCATAGAGTTTTGATCAGCGATTCAGTGATTAAATTGTTTATATTTGAAGTGAACTCAAGACTGATATTAGCCTCAAATTCAATGAAAGAGATCTTTATATTTTTGCTTTAAATTGGAGTCATTTTTATCTATTTATTTGAGATTCTTTTGCTTTAATATTTCTTATGTTATGTTATATATCTGAATGAATAGCATATTTATAACAAAAAATCCAATGAAATAAAAAATCATTATTAGATTAAATTCTTTGTGAGATTAGAACTAATATAAAGAAATTAATAAATAATTTAATAGAAAGTAAATATTTGGTAATAAATTGTTTTCGAGACAAACGATAATATATTTGTTATAAATGTTTGTTTGAGTGAAATAATGACAAAATTTATTATTTGGTTAACTGTAATATAAGTATGTAATCATTTGGGAGCGCAGGGATGTTATGCTAAACACTGGTATCATTTGCATCACTGGTATGTCTAACAATTTAATAAAATAATTCAATTATCCAAATACTATGTGATGGCAATAGGGCTCACATATGGAGGTCTGGACTCTATATAATAATGGCATTACTTCTGCTAATTGTGTTATTGTGTTATTTGTTCTCAATTCTCATTATTCACTTTAATCCCAATCAATCAATCATTTCTGTTAAGCCTTAACTTCTCTCAACAAATGCCTTATTCATACGAGACATAAAGTTCAGCTACTGGGAGGAGTCGAGTCCTCCCTGGCCAACGCGTGTGCCAATTGTCGGCTATGCCTGTCATGTGTTAACGCCCTTTCAATTGATCCCTTGAGAGACAGATAATGACTCAAAGCTTGGCTTCTCTTAGAGTGTAGCAAATGTTTGATTCAAGTGTTGATCCCGTGATGTGACAGATCTTAATCCGGATTTGTTTTAAAGATTACTCTCTATAAGAATGGACTTAAGCTACTCGTCGGCACCTTTTACTCATTACCATCAGCCGAACCATCGTTTCCACCGCAGCGATCGCTTCCATCCATATCCCAGATATGATAGCTGTGCGATGTATGGCCAGTCAGGCTATTACCAGAAGCAAAACTGGTTCAACACATCGTCTTCTCCACCTTTGAGTCCTATTAGCAGACAATACAATGCTTTTGGACCTGAAGTCGAATGCAATGATCATTACTTCACTGTCGAGTCAGCCAAAGCAGAACCACTTCCCGACGCTAACAACAATCTGTCGGTTCCCGAATCGAGTGGAACGATCATTAAGTACATAACCAACAAAATCACGGGTGCTGTCAGGCCTGTGAAGAGACGGGTGACGGCAAACAAGAAGGAAAGGCGAAGAACTCAGTCAATCAACAGTGCGTTTTCTAACCTTCGGGACTGTATTCCTAACGTTCCCTCCGATACAAAACTGTCCAAAATTAAGACATTAAGACTCGCCACCAGTTATATCGCATACCTAATGGAACTGTTGGACGGGCCCACAGAGACCCGGATCAAACTCATGAATGAAGGCTTCAGAGCAGAGCTGCCCTCAGCCAAGAGGAACAGTAGGGATAACTATCAGGTATTTGCTCTCAATTTCATTATTCATATTATTTTTACCAAAATTAATATAATATAAAATTTACAGATATTTTAATAACAGATATTTAGACATAAATTATAATAATTTTGAAAATCAGTTCAAATATTGTATTATAGGTTCGAATATTGAGTAAATCTATGGCTCTATTGAGAGAAGAGTTTATATAAAACAAAATTCAAATCGATTTCAATCGATATTTATTAGACATTAAACAAAAATCACTTTAAATGCTGTGATTTCTTCAATAATCAACGATAAGAGAGAACCCAAAGCAGTATTGAGTGCAAAGTTGAGACATTCATTCCGTCGACAGTTTTGCTCATTTGCCACAACTTGTGCGAAGAGATAGGATTTGCAGAAAGTTGTCTTTGAAGGATCTTCACTATATGTCTCATAGTGTTCATTGAACTGTTTTATTGCCTGTCATTCTGTCCTCTACTGTAAAATCAGTGTAATTCGAGCCCAACCGACCCAATGGATGGGCATATTTTCCTATTGAAATCTCGGGTCAATATTTGTGTCTTAAAAACGATAATAAAATAAAGTTCAGAAAATTGTTTGACATTAAAGCTAAAAAATGCACTCAAATTATGAATAACTCAAAGCTTAAGATCCCTTAAACCCAAACACTTTCTCATATCTGATATAACCACCGAATAGTCTTAATAATCAAATACTCAAATCTTTAAAACTTTTTCTTTTAGTTATATTCATAAAAATGTCTGAATTTTTAGTAGACGTCTAATGATATGACACTTCAGACAAATTGGTTTTTGAATTTCATTTAGAAATATGTTTACTTCATGTGATGTAAACTTCATTTTGTTTACTCTCTGAAGATCTTAAACAAAAATTAGTTTTAAATTCCAGAAAATTATTTATTTTCAAAGTTTAATTCAAAGTAAAATTGCTTCAAAAACGAGTCAATTATTATGTGGTCACAAAAACAATGAATTTTATGAGACATTCATATAAAGTGAATAACTGTGTAATCAATCAATCAATCAATAGATTTGTTGACCCAATAGACGACATATAATCATAAACTGCAATCAAATCAATGAAAAGAACTTATATTTAATTATAACAATTGTGGAAACGATGGCTAAAAGGCATTTGTATTGTTCTTGCATTTAGGAGACCATCAAAATTGGTTCAAATTCTGCCAATAGTTTACAATACAAACCAAACGGAAAGGCGAGATGTAGGACAGGATGGCCTCAAGACGAATGGGCTCTTCAGTTGAAACAACACGACAACCAATAATTCATTTACACCCGAATCGTATTAATTATCAAACAGTTATTATACCACAAACTAAAGTGAAGACAACTTTAGAGACTTTTGAGTTAAATACAAATGAAAGAATTGATTGCATTATATGAAGCGTAAGTATTATATCATATATGAAAAGTGCAATATATATAGACTTACATCAAATCACTTAAAGATTGTTTGTTTTCAAGCGACTAATGTATAAAAAATCAAAATTTCATTCTGTAATTAAAACCAATTAATTATTCAAATAATATTTGCGTCTTTAATGAACTATAGTCTTGGCTCTTTCAAAATGAACGTTCCATGCATTTGATCAAGGGTTGCCTATAACCAAGATTAGTTATGTTTAGGTTTTCAAATATTAACTATATTTCATAATTAATGTTTCAATAGCTATGAAAGACTCGAATTTCATTCATCTTTACCTTTAAATGTCATTTAATCTCAATTTATTGTTCGCTATATTTTGTTGAAAAACAATTCATAAATTAAATGCAAATACAATAATATTATTTAATATAAGCTTATAAGCAATACATGGATTCAATCAATTTCAATGAAAACGAATAAAATGAGCGAATGTTTGTCAAATCAAAGCAAACAAAACAAATAATCAAAAGTATTTATCTCTTCAAATGTTATTATAATAAGACTCAGACTATTGTTGGATAAACTGTTGGATAGGATCTCAAGAAATAGAGTTACAATTTCTCACAACATATTTGTTTATATTCTTCAATAAGTCTCAAATATAAGCAAAATTCGGGAATTTTTTTTATAAAGTATTGAATTTTTGTTTAAATATTCGTTATTTTGTATTGTTTTTGTGCAAACACTAAAAGAGTTGGCATTTAATTCAATATATTTTTGATCCAAAAAAAGAACAGATATTTGATCCTAATTTTAAAAATGCCGACTCTATTGATATGGCACTACATGTGTGTCCGCACTACCGATGTATGTTGTGTTGCACTGTTCATGTGAGGGAGGGATAGGGAGTGAGATATAGTGATGGCTATGGGGTTTGGGATGTAAGCGCAGATGCTTAAAGAGATTTTATTCACTGATAGTGTTTTAGGTATAAAACAGAGCATTAAATAATTTGATTAAAGCGAATGTATTGTAAAAACACGAAAGCTTTGAATGAAAGTCAATATATTTGAATCACTTAACGAATAACGACTCAAATCGTTATAACTTTTACACATTTAATGCGTTTATGAATTTAAAGATTAAATTTTATTATGAAATGGAGTCTAATATAAGGGATTGTGAGTCTGAGAGCAGATATAGTGCTATGAGATGCCAATCGATGTAATGATACAAATGCAAAGATTCATAAAATAAACATTTGGTTAAACCGCTGTTAAAATGCATTCAATGAATAGCCAAATGAAAGACTTTTGTGAATAAAGTCTTCTCTATATTGAGTCGATTGTGTATAAGACGAACGAATAAACCAAATAAACTTTGGATCGCAGGAAGTCTTACGAGAAGATAATTATTACAAAACATAAACAAAGAATAACTGAATAATATATTCGCTATTTATAGACATTTTTATTCAAAACATATATTAATTTAAAGAATCGATTCTTGTGTTCAACTTTTTTTGGCAAATACTTCAAAATTATTACATCGACTGAGAATAACATCCAATAAATACTATCTTAAGATATATTTGAATAAAATATTTTTAATCTTCGCATGAATTCAAATATAAAAGCATTAATTTTGAGTATTTGTTCATTTGAAGTACACTTCGATAACCAGAACAATGAATGTCTGAATAGTTTTGCTTAATTTGATTAACATATGATTAATATTGACTAAAAGAGAGACTTTATGTCAATGATAAAGAATTGCCAAATCATACAAACCTAACAATTGACGGAATATTTGTGTATTGTGTGAGAGATATGAAAGATATGATCTGGAAGTGCACCGCACGTGTCGGTGCTATAGTCAGAACAGATTGTTTATCAGATCTGTTGTGAAAACCAATACAAAAGCAATTTTTCAAATTTTCTTGACTCGAATGAATGATATGTTATTGTATTTATTGTATGAAATAGTTTTTAATTCATAAACTTGGAGTATATTAGCGGTCAGTCGTATAATCAGTGATAAGTTGTTCGCAAAACTACTCAAAACTACAATTTTTAGATCAAATAAAACTATACAAAAGTTTTTAACTAAATATAAGACTTTTTATGAAACAATTGGTTTTGAATAAATCATTTGATATAATGTTTTGCTTCCTTATTATATTCGCATATTTTTAAATAATAATATTTTATCGAAATTTACGACAATTTTATGTGAATTTTGTTAAATAATTAAACACTAATTGAAAAACGTTTTCATTGACAATGTTTACTATTTCTTCAAAACCGTATTTGTATTTCTCGGCCGAAAGTACACAATTAAAGCGAATATAACGCACAGAAACGGCATGAAAGTGTAGGCGAATATTAACGCAAAGTTTATTTCATTTGTAATAAAACTCAATTTATATGATCTTTTGCGTCGAGTTATAGGAATGTTAGTCAGCGCCAGCCCATCGTTGTATGCATTGTCTGAATAAACAACATTTCCACACTCTTGGCCACTACTGTCCACCACTTTAATGCAATAGCCATTGGATTGGAGATCACAAGAGTTCTGTTGGAAGACATTATCACATCCGCCCATATCTACCACTAAATCGCTTTTCAATTCATTACTGTTTTCTTGAGATCTAATGACCTGTTAATGAAATGATTAATCAGTTGCAAAACACTCAACACTTGAAGCACTTATAGTATTTAAAGTACATTTTGAGCACATATTTCACTAAACTATTAATCTTTAAAATAATTCAAATCAATTGATAATACCATAAATCCTTCGCTAACGGATGCCTTTCCTCTATTCCTTTCGATGCGATATCTATCGCCTTTGATCTTAACCCAACAGCCGTACCCATTCCTGTCACTCATGCCGTGTCCATCGAAGTGATTTCTCGCCAATAATCCACAACAAGTGCCCTCATTCAGAACAATAGCCTCGGTCGAAAACCCCGGTCCTATTCTATTATTTATAACTATATTACGATCGCTTTGATCCGGATGTCTTCCATACCAATGCCTGAAGTCTCTACCGATGGCAATGGCCTCTCCATGTGTGGCAGACTTTAGGCCAGTCATATGAATATTTGAGTTTCTGATCAGATTATCAGTGCTGTCGTCATACAGATGAATGCCTTCCTCATCCATGTTCTCAATGTTGACATTTTCCACGATATTATTATTGGACTTTTCAAGAATCATACCTTTTCTGGAGTTCCTGATCGTTAGGCCTTTTATGTACCAATAGTTAGCTCTCTTTAGATGCAAACCAATGCCTTCTTTGTTTGAGATCACCGTTTGATGACTTCCCTTAAGCATAATCATAGCATTTGGTGTTCCACTCCTTTCTGCACGAAAAGTGCCTTTGAAAGTACTGTTCCCCAACTCAATCACATCCCCGGGCTTTGCTTTATTGAAGGCATTCAACAATTGAGAAGACGTCGAAACAGCGAAAGAGCGACAATTGATTACAAGAATTGCATTGAATATTAAAATCAATTCAAACTTATAATAATTACTTAATTTCACTCTATTATGAGATCTCAAAAGCATTTTTAGACACAGTTATTATACAACTGACCCAAGAATTCCTAACAATAATTGATTGTGTGTTAAATGAAAAATCTTTTTGTTTTGTTTTGCATTCAATGATCCAATTTATATCCCAAACCATATAAAGGTTTTTCAATACAATTGCTGAACACGTATTGAATACACAGTTTGAAAATGAGTTTTAATATGAAAATCAATATTCATTTGATTTATATTTCGGTCAATCAATTGTGTTATATAAGAGTCAATAACTGATTGCAAATAAATTAGTTATAATGCCTTAAATCATATGATTATAATTTTGTTATTCAAATATTATTACATTAAATTCATTATTCAATTAACAAATCAATACTTATTTCGATTGACTTTTATTAAAATAAATGTTTGAATGAAATGAATAATATTATTACAATTTATCCAAACATTGCATTCAATTTGAATTCAATTTCTTTCAAATATATTATCAAAAAACAAACGAAAATATATTTTTCTTTCTTTTTAATGACTATTAAATGACAAAATATTCGTGTTTTGCATAACTTTGAAGAAAATGAAACAAATTTTATAAATAACAAAACTATTAAAAATTCGTTTTTGAAACAAGTATTGATTGCTTGAATCAGACATTCATTTCATTATCATTTGCTTGTATTAACTCATAGAAAGATGTCTTCGAATAAGACTTCAAAGAAAAAACTTTTTTCTTCCATTACTTCACTCTTCAGTAGAAAAAGCCTAAACAAAACCCCTTTAGAGTCACTGAAAAAAGTCAAAATCGATTCATTCCTGATCTCAATTGGACTACTTTCCCAACACTTTGGGAACTCCGATTCTGTGGGACATGCCTTCTGGAAAACAAGTCATCAATTGTTTGTACATTTGCTTCAGTGGTTTATGTTTATTAAATGGATATTTTGCGCTTCGATGGCAGACAGTGATCTACCATCTCATATGATGGGTGACTTCACTGCTTATCTACCCGGCCATAGATTTGATTACCACTTCTTATTAATCTTTTGGTCTTCGATCGGAGCCTTTTCGTGTTCACTGTTCAAGACGGCTAAAGATCACCACAAGATGAACCTGTTATGGCTCAAGGCTTTCGAACTGTGCAAGGGATCGGTCAAACATCAAGACATGAAATTAGGAGTTGAAGAAGCGGTCGATTTCTGGCAGAGAGTTGTCCACACAATTTGGATCTCAAAGGCATTAATCAGAATATTATTTCTGATTACCTCTGGTTCTGTGATTGCAGTTTTGGTATATCTCTGGCCAAAAGAGCACTTGTATCGGACAGGAGTGGTTTGGACTGTCGTCACAATCGTTTGGTTGTATTACTTGATCTCAATCCAGATCGGAGTTATGGCTGTCTTTCATGTGCTTTGCTATTATTTTATCGCAAAGTTTCGAAGACTCAACGAATCCATCAAAGAGTTAGAGACCAATCGATCGGATTTGATGTCAATGCACCACAAGATCAACACCTATATGACACACCACAACAGCTTCTCTCAAGACTTGGTCACATACAATAGGTTCTGGCAGTATTACATACTTCTCAAGTTTGTGGTTTACATAACGATTATCTGTTTTATCGTTGAGTTAATACTCTTCTCCAAAATGGTTTTCCTCTTCAAAATGGTTCTCTTCGGCGCTATCTTCGGAGTCCTTCTATGCCTTGCATTCATAGCCTTCTCTGCCTGTGCTATATCTGAAGAGGTATTCATTTGATTTCAATTATCTCAAAGCACTTATCGATGATTGTATTCACACCATCGTTCACACCAATAGCTCCACGACTCGTACGGCCCTTTGAATGGCGTTTCCCAGAACTATATGCCTATACTTCTCAAAACTCAACTTCAGATTTATATCCAACGAATCGGTGGTCCGACCATTGGTTTCAGTTGTTGGGACTTATTTACCCTCACTTACGACGCCTTCTTTCAGGTCTTCAGCCATTGATTGCCACATAAACCAAACTAACTCTCCCTTTCTTACAGACCCTTCTAATGATCGCCTCATTCTTCGTGCTCTTTATGGATGTCAGTCAATCGGAAAGACAGAAGAGAAATGTAGTTCTCAATGAAGACATCAATTCTGTGAAACTCACTTCAAATACAACAGAATGAGTGGATTCTGTTGTGAAGAGAGACTGCAGGAAAGGGTTATATATGTATAGAATTCATAATAGATTACAAATGAATGATAGTTTTGAATTGATTTTGGGTAGAATTTAGGCATAAATATTGAAGTCATATATATTTGTGTTATGTCTCACTTTGACTGCAATTCACATTTCAATGCAATATTAATATTAAAAATAATTTTCATAAAAAATACTATATTTTCGACTTTCAATATACAGGTCAAAGGTTTTTCAATTGTTTTAAATGTTTGAATCGTTTTTAAATATAATAAATATGTTGAGAATATTCTCAATTCAAATACAAGAATATTTGTTTGAATGGCACCCAATTATAAGCCCTTTGTTGGATGTATTGATAAAATGATAGCCTTTTGACGAACTGTAAAAACAATGTAAACTTTGTGTCATTTCAGACCAAAAGCACAAATCGTTTGTCTTTTTATTAACAAAATGTCCACAAAATTGATATCAAAACACAATTACTCAATAAATTTGAATGTTTTTCATAACAAAAGTTATTGTTTTTATTAATAATTGTTTGAATTTTAGACAAAATTGCATTTAATGTCAAATATATTAAAACAAAATCAAAAATCTGTGAAATATATCAAAGACTGAAAAGTGAATCAATTTATAGACTATTATAAACCCATTCTTCAGACTGTCCTCAACTGTGACCACATCTGTGTCCACAACAATCAAGTTATGGATAAACAGATGAAACCGAAAAAAGGTCACACTCTCGAAGACCTCAAGAAGGAGGTGGTTATGGATGAGCACAAGATTGGTGTCGAAGAACTGGTGACACGACTGAAGACCAACGCCGACACCGGTCTGACCAATGCCGAGGCAAAGGCTGTCCTCAAGAGAGACGGACCAAACAGATTGACACCACCGAAGAAGACCTCCGAATGGGTTAAGTTCTGCAAACAAATGTTTGGCGGATTTGCTCTGTTATTATGGATCGGTTCCGTCCTCTGCTTCTTGACATATGCCATACAAACCTCCACTTCCGATAGCCCACAACCAGACAATGTATGCATACATGCCTTTCCTCTAATAGTTTCCAATGAATGTATAGTTATATTTAGGGGTAGTGTTGGCGGCAGTGGTTTTCATCACCGGATGCTTTTCCTACTATCAAGAGTCCAAGTCTTCGGCTATAATGGAGTCCTTCAAGAATATGGTTCCACAGTATGCGACAGTTGTTCGCGAGGGTCAAAAGAATAGCATTCCCGCCGAGGAAGTGGTGGTCGGAGATATTGTCGAAGTTAAAGGTGGAGATCGAGTGCCGGCAGATATTCGTGTATTGAAAGCACAGGGATGTAAAGTCGATAACTCTTCGCTCACCGGAGAGTCAGAACCACAGATCCGTTCCCGGGATATGACTAACGAAAACCCTTTAGAGACTAAAAACTTGGCATTTTTTGCGACCAACTGTGTTGAGGGCACAGCACAGGGAGTTGTCATACATACCGGCGATAACACTATTATGGGCCGAATAGCAAACCTGGCCTCAGGTCTGGAAATGGGGGAAACGCCAATTGCACGAGAGATCCATCACTTTATAAACATCATAACCGTTGTGGCCGTTGTGTTGGGAGTCATGTTCTTCTTGATTGCACTCTTTATGGGCTATCACTGGTTAGATGCCGTCATATTCCTCATCGGTATAATCGTAGCCAACGTTCCCGAAGGACTATTAGCCACAGTCACTGTCAGCCTAACCCTAACCGCCAAACGTATGGCGAAAAAGAACTGTTTGGTCAAGAACTTGGAAGCCGTGGAAACCCTGGGCTCGACTTCTACTATATGTTCGGACAAAACCGGAACACTTACTCAGAACCGGATGACAGTCGCGCACATGTGGTTCGACAACCAGATCATCGAAGCCGACACTACAGAAGATCAAAGCGGCGCTCAGTTCAACAAGTCGTCGGCCGGTTGGCAGGCGTTGGCCAGGGCTGCCTGTCTGTGCTCGAGGGCAGAGTTCAAAGCAGGCCAGGAATCGCTGCCAATCCTCAAGCGAGACGTTGCGGGCGATGCCTCGGAGTCGGCCATTTTGAAGTGTATGGAACTATCGGTGGGGAATGTCATGCAATACAGGGCTCGCAATCGCAAGGTCTGTGAATTGCCCTTCAATTCAACGAATAAATTTCACGTCACTATTCATGAGACCGAAGACACCGACCCCTCATATCTGCTGTGCATGAAAGGAGCGCCGGAACGGATCCTCGAAACCAGTTCCACTATATTTATCAATGGCAAAGAAGTACCTCTCGATCAGGAGCTAAAGGACTCGTTCAATACCGCATATCTAAAGTTGGGAGGACTGGGAGAGAGAGTGATCGGCTTCTGTGACCAGAAGTTGAGTTCCAAGAAATACCCGTCCGGTTTCCCATTCGATTCAGACAAATGCAACTTTCCCTTAAGTAATATGAGATTCGTTGGGCTGATGTCGATGATAGACCCGCCCAGAGCTGCCGTTCCCGATGCCGTCGCCAAATGCCGAAGCGCTGGTATCAAAGTAATTATGGTTACCGGAGATCATCCCATCACTGCCAAAGCCATCGCCAGATCCGTTGGCATTATATCTGAGGGCAACGAAACCGTTGAAGACATCGCTAAACGACTTAATAAACCCATCAAAGATGTTGACCCGCGTATGGCTAAGGCCGCGGTCATACATGGCCAACAGCTTCGGGAGTTAAGTGCCGAACAGTTGGACGAGTTATTGCGGAATCACCCGGAGATTGTGTTCGCCCGAACGTCACCCCAACAGAAGCTCATTATAGTCGAGGGCTGTCAACGACAGGGGGCTATTGTGGCCGTCACTGGCGATGGTGTCAACGACTCGCCGGCGCTGAAGAAGGCTGACATCGGAGTGGCAATGGGTATCACCGGGTCTGACGTCTCAAAACAAGCCGCGGATATGATTCTATTGGACGACAACTTTGCGTCGATAGTGACGGGCGTTGAAGAGGGAAGGCTTATATTCGACAACCTCAAGAAGTCCATCGCATACACCCTTACCTCAAACATCCCAGAGATATCTCCGTTCCTGTTCTTCATAGTATTCAATGCACCCCTTCCTTTGGGCACAATTACAATCCTATGTATCGATTTGGGCACAGATATGGTGCCGGCCATATCCCTGGCCTATGAGCCGGCAGAGAGCGATATTATGAAACGCCAGCCCCGGGACCCTAAGAAGGATAAACTGGTGAACGAAAGGCTAATATCGTTATCGTATGGACAGATAGGTATGATTCAAGCGGCGGCCGGTTTTTACGCATACTTTGTCATTTTGGCCGAAAGTGGCTTTAAGTTCAAACATCTCTTCGGACTCAGAGAACAGTGGGATTCGAAAGGAGTGACTGATTTGGAGGACTCGTATGGACAGGAATGGGTTAACAATTGATTGAGTTTTGAATTTTTATTGAAATGATTTTGTTGTCAGACATACAAAGCGCGCAAAGAAGTTGAGTTCACATGTCATACGGCGTTCTTCGTGTCGGTGGTTGTCGTCCAGTGGGCGGATCTGATTATATGTAAGACAAGAAGAAACTCAATCATTCATCAGGGGATGAAGTGAGCAGTCATTCAGTCCTTTCCATACAATGTTTCAATAATTGTTTTCAATAGGAATCACGTCTTGAACTTTGGTCTTGTATTTGAGACCTGTTTAGCGGCCTTTCTTTCCTACTGTCCCGGAATGCCTGTGCTCTTGAGGTTATACCCATTGAAGTGAGTATTAAGTAATATAGTGATAGTTATTGAGCACATCTGTTGACCAGGTTCAGTTGGTGGTTCTTAGCCCTTCCCTTCTCATTGTTAATCTTCTTGTACGACGAGACCCGAAGGTTTATGATACGCCGAAAGCCAGGGGGTTGGGTGGAAAGGGAGACCTATTATTAAATATTGATTCACTTTTCAACAAAAAGTAATTTTTATTTTAAAATTTTCAAAAATACTTTCCATTGAATGACAAATGTATTTAAGAATGAATTAAATGAACGAAACTTTTGTTGTATTTGTTTTTCTTCATTTCAGTCATCATATGATGTGTTGCTAAGCGGTGGTGAAGTGGTCTCACTTCGCAGGTCTTAAATCTGTTCCCCTTTTGGCTGCAAAACAAGTCAATGCCATTCATTGAAACTTATAAGACATTGAAATGTTGAATAAATATGAAATTTCATAATGAGCAAGGTCATCATCAAGTGATTAATGCCATTCATTATATGTCGTTTACTTTCTTTATATCAATTTATTCTCTAATCATTATATGAATTGAAACACGAATTCACAAAATATTTATTATATTTATTTTTCATTCATTATTCCTATTATAATAAACGACAAACAAATATAATAAATATATTTCATCAAAAAATATAATAATTTGTAACAAATGGAAAATTATTATAAGTTATCAAAATAAAAATCAGTCAAAAGATAAGCGAATGAAATGAAAAACTTTCCAATAGTTTTGAATACATTAAAAGTTATTTCAAAACAAAATATTTATTTTTCGAACAGATTTTGAACTATTTTATCAAAAAAAATCAAAAAACAAATAATTTAATGAAAAAATGCATTTTATTTCAAGTATTTAAAGTTGAGAAATAAATGTCAAAATTATTTGTTTTCTTCAATTCTTTTTGAGTTCAATTCAATAATGAATTTCTTTATCCAAATAACAGTCATTTTGTCAATCCTTTTGGTATTGAATTTGAGTGAATCCATGGCTAAAGACATGCATTCGAAGGACTCTAAGAAGACAGAATCACCAAACGATTCTGGGTCTGAGAGCGATGAACAAGATGCAAATGAGACGCCAATCGAGTGTATAATTATTGGTAAATAATTTATTTTACGAATGAATGATATTTTGAATTAAATTTTCAAAATAATTAAAATATTATAAAAACCTATTTTTATGTCAATTCAATACATAAAAGATTTAAATAAAATGTTTTTGTTATGAATATATATATTGTATAAAACATTGAAATTATAATATATTGAACAAAATAATTGCTATTAATATAATAAGACATACTTTAGTGAAATCTTTTCAATGCATAGATTTGTTCTGTTTTTATATTTTTGAATAATATATCAAATAATACAAAATCTTATATAAAAATATTAAAAGTAAAGATATCACTGATTATGTCTTTGCCTGACTTTGGGCCCAATGGGGAAACACATCCAAGTCATACATAGGTATTCCTATAACCCAGACGTTGAACAGCATTACTAATAAGCAAATAATTTTTGTAACGATTCCGGGAATGATCTGTGAATGCAATCAAACCATAAGTTGAGACAAATTATTATAAATGAATGCCTTCTAATACCATATCCGTTGCCTTCAAGTTTGCGTGACTCGCAATCAGGGCATTAGCCGGCGTTCCCACCGGTAAGACGAAAGCGTATGAACAGGAAAGGGTTATCGGAATCATTAACATCAATGGATTCACTCCAAGGTTTGTGGCCTTAAAAAACAATTCATGAATTGAAAACCAAAACCAAATGAATGAAAGCCTTACTAATTGTCCGGCAATCGGAAGAAATATTGTAGCGATGGCTGAATTGGAACAGAATTCGGTGAAGATTGTCGCCAATAGACATATCACAATAATTATGCCAAACAGGGAAAGGGCGTCCAAATGAGTCAATTTAGCGCCGATGTATTTCGTGAGACCTGTTTTCTAGAGTAAAAACAGTATATATTTTATTATATTATATTTAAAACAATTTCTATCAAATGATTTACAGCTGCCGTTTCGGCCATTGAAAAGCCTCCGCCACGCAAAATGATGACACCCCAGGCCAGCTTGGATTGGACTGTTGGCCAGTCAAGTAATGATGGGCTTGGATATGGGCCCATAGGCTTACTAGGAATGCAAAACATGAGCACCACTATAAACACGGCCACCGAAGCGTCTTTGGGTTTTCTGTAATCATTGAACACTTTAATTGATTTGTGATTCAATTGAATCATAATTTCATTTAAGTCTTACATATTGTTTGAGATGAGTGTCGCCCAGCCCTTGAGGAACTGGGGGTCTCTGAACATCCAAAGAAGTATGAGAATGATGAAGAGAATGCAAACCGCGATCTCATAGAACGTGATTTGACCCAACTCTTCATATTTCTCTATCAGTATATGTTTCGGTGCTTTAGTTATCTGAGAGATTGAACTCTCCCTACGATTTGATTGCATTAGACATCAGTTTAATTGATTAGAGATATTCAAACCTCATATAAATAACTCTGAATGCGATCCAAACCATTGCGACAGTGACTAAAGTGGCTGTAATGCAGAACAGCATCCAATTGGTGTAATCGACGGGTGGTTCGCCTTTGTATAGACTGTTCACAAACCAAATCAAACATTATTTTTAATGATTTTATGAATGGACTATAAATGTAAACATTACTCGTCGAGGAAAAAGCGAAGAACAAGATTCGGTCCATTACTGGTCAGAGTAGTTGTGCCGCCGATTGTCGCCGAATATGCGATACTTATGAACAAAATTTTTCTCAATCTTTCGTTCTTTGCATTTCTGAATGTCTTTGAATCCATTTGTTGGACATAGACATCATTTTTGACTGAAATTCAAAAGAAAAATATTTTTGAAATTTATAGTTAAAAGCAATCCTTACTCTTAAGAACTGATTCCTGATTGCCATTATCTGACGAACTGTTGTTCAGATGCAAACCATCTTTATATTGTTGTTCAGCAAACACTTCCCTACTGATGACATCGGCGATGGGCAGTATCATAGCCGTGGCCGCGGTATTGATGATCCAAATGCCCAAAAACATTGCCGTAAACATAAAGCCAGCGAATATTCTTCTAATATCATTGCCCACCGCAAGCAATACCTTGAGGGCAACCCTTTTATGCAAACCACTGCATTCCATAGAGATTGCTATTATAAGACTAGCCAAGAATAACATATTGGGCGCCTGGAGGTATGGCCTACACGCCTCTTCTGTGGTCGCCAAACCAAATAATGGAAACAAAACGACTGAAAAGAAAAGTTTAAATATGTTTATAATTATAAAAATGACATTAAATTGACATTAGATTGAAGTGAATGACAAAACCTGGTAATAATGCTGTGATAGGGAGTGGAATGACTTCAAAAGTCCAGTAAATGGCCATTAATATCAAGACATACGCGCACTTCGACTCCTTTAGGTTCAACAAAATGTTACATTTAATCAATTACTATGAAAATTGTTCTTGGTAATGTGACCTCGGCAATAACATTGGCCTTTTGACAGTTTGTGTGAATTCGCAAAATTTGTGAAAATATTTAAAATGTTTTATTTCTGTGAAATGAGAGTCATTTAGGCATTGATTTGTCATTCATTAAAATGTGTTGAATTAAGTGAAAATTATTATTAAAAATACATTATTTTTTATATTAATTATGTTTGTCTTATTTGGGTTAATATCTTTATAATTAACCTTGATCCTTAAAACGAAATGAGATTTCAAACAAAAAGTTATATTGAATTGAATTTGATTAAAAAACATGAATTAATTTGTGATTCAGTGGATGACAAACACTATAGATATGACAAATATTAGCACTCATTATGACCGGCATCTCATTTTATGACCCAGGAGTCCTGGGCCAGGACCTAGATTCTAGGTAATTTAATATGCATTGCATTTAATTTCATTAAATATTTTTGATATTAATATTACAAAAGTTTTTATTGTTTTAAGTTTGAAAATAATATGAATTTGTTTTGATTGATGAATAGCATGAATATGAGACTCACCGCAGAATGGGTTTCGTTTGAAAGCAATGGCAATAATACAATTGGAGTCACAATAAGAACAATACTTTTCCAAAAGGTTTTTATAGAACACAATATTTTTATAATAAACAAAACTATCATTTTTTCAGTTATTATCAAAAGTTTTGATTCAAAACTAATTTAAAATATACTAAAATTCTATATATTATTTGAAATGTGTTGAAAGAAATTAAACATTTTTTGATTTATATTTCCTTTGAGCCATAAATAGTGAATAAGATCTCCTGAAAAATAATACAATATTTTAGTTTAAATCAACATTTGATTCAAATTACAACTAATTCTATAATATATTTCACAAAACATATAAATATCTTGTTTTTAACCCATTAACAACTTTTACAATTAATAAAACTTATTTAAAATTTGAAAATAGTTTTACTTAAATATGAAATATATTTGACTTACATTTGAGAAAAGTTTTTAAATTTAATTAATGATAAAATGAATATAAATTTTAAACAAAAATTTGCTATTTATATAAAATTTAATAAATTCTTATTTAACATAAAATTCTGGAAATTCAAGAAATATAATAATTGAATGAAATTCAAGACAATTAAAGCAGACCTGAATTTGTATGGCAAATGTTCACAAATGGTTCCAGGTTTGAATGATTCAAAAATAATGGTTTTGTCGTTTCTATTGATGACACTCTGGAACTGATTTCAACTGAAGGCATGCCTTCTAAGACATCGGTGGAGCGCATGACTCATGAGTTGTATGAATTGGATGTTCTGTGGATTCGGTGCCTATCAATAAAGTGTCGCTTTCTATGGCTTATATTTATTCATATATTATTGAATTCAAACAAAACTTTATTTCAATATTAAATTATTTAATAAATTCTTTCAATAAATAAATATTTATTTATTTCCATAAACTTTAATATAAAAAGTATAGACAATATCACGCCTTAAATGCAAATAAGACAATAAAGAGTTTGTTTCTTCACTTAATTATGACACAACCTTGATCAATTATATACACATTGTGTTTATATTATCATAAATTAAATACACTTTCAATTATTATAAATATATTATAAATTATTTATAATAAAATTGTTTATAATTTTATTTCTATATAAATGTTTTATTGTTAAATGGTTTACTAATTAAAAGAAAAGATAATTCAAAAGTCGATAGAATTAGATCCAAGGTTTCATTTTCTTTGTTATATCCATTTTTTGACAGAAGGTTAACAATAACTAAACCAATATTAAGAATAAGTATTTTTGAAATCAGTTTAAGAAATGAATTTGAATTTCTATTTCTTTGTTCAACACTTTTCGTGAATATTAATCAATTGCTTTCAAAACTGATTGTCATTTTTCATAATTGGTTGTCAGTTATCGTTCTCATTGAGTGTCGGATTATTTATAGTCATTGAAAGCATTTCGTTTTTGACCTTCAAATAAATAAAATGATTTCAACAATAGATTTAAACATTTATTTAAATTCAATTTATTTGTACATAATTTTAAATTAATTGAATGAAAGAAAAACATTATTTTGATTTGAAAAATAATTTACATTTACTGATATTAAGGCATGTAATGAAATGTCAGGTATGAAGTAATCCAGGACATCCGAATGTATGTTTTTATTAAAATATTACTAAATCAAGTAATTCCCCATTTTTTGCATACCTCCACTCCCTGTCCTTTATAAAATTCAGACATAATTGCGATAAACAAAACAATTTATAATAAAAATGCGTATAATTCGGAAGTTTCTCATAATTACAATAAAATTAATAATTTATATAATTTTAAAACTTTAGGAACACTTCAAACATTGCTTTCAATATGAATTGGACATTAAATGACATATTTGTTAAATTAATTTGATTTCAAAACTTTAAATCCGATGAAAAATTCACTTTAAATGTCTCTATTAGTCTCCCATTGACTTAACGATAGAATTCATGTGATTGTTATAAACACAGCATTTGTGATATCGTCCCATTTGACCACCGTTTCTGACCCTGCACTTTCTGGATGCAGTCATTTCCAGATTATTTGAACAGCTTTTCAATGGATCAGCTTTACTACAAGACGTCCAATAGCAAAGTCGGACCATCTTTTGTCTTCTTCGAATCGATGCCAAACTTAGACACAAAAGCATTAAAAGTAAAACGATTTGAATTTTTTGCATTTTTTCGATATTTGTTAAAACAAAGAGTAATAAAAATATATGAAAATATCAATAGATTTTATGATATTATAATCACTTTTGAGAATCTTTTAAATGATTTTAAAATTATAATCTCATTTACAATCGCATTGAACTTAGTCTTCAATGCAATGAATTTTGATCTTTGAGTATATATTTATAACGAAATTGAAAGCAAAAATTCAATGAATTCTATGAAAACACTTAATGTAAAAACCTTTGGGGAAACCAAACACTTGAACACATAAAAGGCAAACACTTTTTAAACGTTTGGTCGAATCGCTTGAATACAGTCTTTTCACAAATATTTTATTGTTATTAAGCAAACAATTGACACAATAATAGTTATGAATAACTCTCAATGAAAACAATGAAAATTATTTCAAAATCATTTCGTTTTTTCGAAGAAATTCAATCAAGAATAATGTCCTTTCATCTATATGTTAACATAACACTCAATCCTTTCAAATATTCATTGTGTTTAAATCAATGGAAAACCTGTAGAACAACCTATTCTTTGCAGTTTTCAATACATTTTATATTCACGTAAATAACAATTAAATTCATAACTAGTTATAAATATATTTAATATTCATTTTATGTCATATTTTTAATCGGTTTTTAATAATAACTTTTTTTATAATTTTATTTACTGTTATTTACTGTTATTTACTGTCTTTGAGAAAACTATTGACAGAATTGAAAGCAAGGCAAACAATGTTGATCTTTAGTAAACTAATCCGGATTATATTCAGTAATAAAATGATTTTATTCATATTTCATATAATATATAATATTTTCATTTGAATTGTTAAATATTCGTTGATTTATTCAAAATCAATTTGTTTTAGATTCAAAAATATATAAAATTGTTTGAAGACTAATAACTGTTTAAATAGCAGACGAAAAGTTGATTGAATCAAATTCATAATACAGTTGACTATTAGTCGTAAACTCTTGTGAAGTATAGTTTGTGTGAATTGATTCACCCGTAGAATACAGTCTCGATCGCATCGGCCATTTCTGGGCAAAAATATTCATAAATGTTATAAATTTGATATATAACTGAAGGACAGTTGAGTTTTCATATTATTATGACTTAAATATCAATTTTATACAAAAATTACATAAAATTAAAATAAATTTACGAATCTTTTGATGAAATTCACAAAAACACAATTAATTGCATATAAAAAAGCCTTACTTTTATCGGATGCAAGAATTTGAGTTCGCATTCATAGGTTGTGTTCACATTCAGCACATTCTCTTCATCTCCAGAAAGTAATTTAGTTAAGTATGAGATATAATTGGCGGCCAAAATAAGGACATCCAGTTTGGAGAGCTTTGTGTTGGGCGGCACTGATGGCAGACACGACTGAAGGCTTTGAAACCCTTGGCGTAAACTCTTCACTCGACTCCTCTCTCTCTCGGCATTCTTTGCCGTGAAATTGTTTTTCAAATTAAAGCCTATAAATAGTAAAACAAATTTTCATTAAACGTCAAACTCTTTAAATACTCTAACTTTTGCTTTTAAATCGACTTTTCTTTCGCTCAATATTTCGTGTTTTATTCATTATTTCCATAATTATTGCAAATCATTGAATGAATGTTTGGGAACTGGAAGTGATTTAACGCCTAAAACATAACTTTCTATAAAAGTCCGATTGGTTTTCATAGGAATTGAATGTAATTTCAGTAATGACAGAAACGAACATTTTTTAGGAATTTTTCGTAAAAAGGTTTCAAATTTCACTCAATGGACACACACTTACAATAAGGTCTGCACAACAAATGGGAGTAAAACAAGAGGTTATGTCAAACATCATTCATAATATCAAACATATCTTAAATAACTTAAAGTTTTTTTTTTTGTTAATTTATAATAAAACCATTAATTAGAGCTGAGTTTCAATTTCGTTATAGGAATGTGCCAGGTCATTCAGGGGTAACTCTGTCTAATGTTTCAAAATTATACAAAAATACAAATAAAGATCATTTCATTTAACAATATTACAGAGCATTGAAACCTGGATAACATTTTTATGAATTCTAAAGACTTTACAAACAATAAAACAAATGAATTGATTGTTGAAAAATGATATCAAGAAGTTCTCAGTGAAAAAGTGGGCCAAAAGAGTAATCGTTGGCCAAATCGGACAAATATTACACAAATTCTTCAGAACTTTATTTCGGTAACAAATGCCTGAACCCAAAGCACTGGTAGATCCAAAGTATATTAATTTAGAGCCAAATTTGGTTATTGTGGGCAAAGACGATGAATATAGGGTTCATCTGATCTCAATTCTTTGTCTCAGCCCTTACTTCCATAAGGTTTTCATCCATTCTTCAAAACAGGACATCCATTGCCACCACAGACTCGACTTATCTGATTTGTCCACTTATGTGTTGATCCAGATCTTGAACTATGCCTTCTATGGAAAGATTGACATCAATGATGATAATGTGGTGGAACTGTTGGCCACAGCCGACAGGTTTAACATCAATGGTGTCATCAGACTTTGTGATCAATATCTTCAGCAGAAGATTAATCGTCAAAATTGTTTCCAAATCTATCTTTCGTCTCATTATTACAACTGTGAAGACCTGAAGAACTCAGTCATTGAATACATTGTTCGAAACAATCTGATGGACGAAAATGAAGATCAAATTCCTCCGGAATTGTCACTTGAAGTGAATATTAGGCGAAAACAGATTTTTCAAAATCAATAAAAATCATAATTTTTATTGAATTCATTATATGTTTTAAATGTAAAACCAATTTATTTTCAGTTATAATGAATGCCAAAAATGTTATACAATTTTATATATAAAAATAACCCTGAATTCGATTACGAATGAAAGTTGATTTAACCCTTTGAGGGATGGGTTGGACAGACAGACAGACACTATATAGAGAGCACAATGAGTTAGGCCTCAATAGGACTGCTTTTATGCAATGAATGCTTTGAATGATTGAAAGCTGTAATGAAATTGTCTTTCAATGCATTGAATGACAAAAAACAAACGGTTTTTGGTTTGCATTCAACAAATCAATCAAAAGATGACACAAATCACTGGAAGTCCTTCTTCTATGATATACACGGCTATGGGCCTGAAGTCGGACATCGAGACTCTCTTCAGTAAATACAATGCAATGAATACAACAAAGTTTGTTGTCTTCACTCAATGTTTCAAAGACATCAACTTTGGTCTTATCTTCAGGTAATCCTTTCTTTTGATTATCATGTCTTTGACCACAATCTCTGCTCCAGAGGTCGACACAATGACAACGAAATGCACGAATTCATTGATGAGGTATATCTGGAAGTGTTGTCCCATTTGGTCAACAGAGACAAACCTGTGTCCCATCGGATCTGTTCGTTGTATCTCTTGTATGCCGTTTACGTCAAGCAGCCATTGGATCAGTCGCTCACACGGCGACTCGATATTAAGATTCGGATCACTTATAATCAATGGCTGATAATCAAAGAGTTCATCGAATACTGTAAACAAAACAGTTATTTCGATGTCTATTATGTTTGGTATAAACTCATGACAATTGGTGTCCACTTCGTGTACTATCGCTACAAAAGCAACGGTCCATCGAATACGAGATCTGTTGACTACTATCTCTTCAATAGCACCAACTCTTCGGTCAATAAGTGTATCAACGAATTGAAGAAATCAATTGACAGTCACATCGAAACACTTCAGACCAATCATGACATCTATATCGAGTTCAAAGACAAAGTGTTTGATGGAAATGAACAACAAAACGAAGACAAACCGAATGTCATTACTCATGAAGTCTTCAAAGACTCGACCATTAATATCACAAAACTCATGAAAGACGTCAAGAATAACAGACACTTCAGGACCAGAGGTCGACCATCGAAGTGGATGTCCTACAGGACTGAAAGCACTGACATCAATGATAATCATATCATTGATGTCAACGTCAATGATCTCAACCTCAATGTCCGCAAAGTCAATATCAAGAAGAAAGCCATCAAATCGAAAGAGAAGGCCGAAAACGACACACAAATACTGTGGACGGAAGACATCATCGGATCTCTTAAGAAAGTAAAACACGAAAAGAAGGTTCAGAAGAAGTGCCAAAACAAAGCTAAGAGACAACAGAAGAATAAAAAATGAAGATTTTTAACAATTGTTCACTAAATTGATCTCAAATTCATTCACTTTTTAACATTTTGTCTCAATTTATATAACTTTTAATTTAAATTCAATTTTTAAAAGCATTTCAATTGAAATGTTAATCATTTTATCATTTTTTCATTGTTTTTAAATTCATTTCATTTTGTGTTGTTTTTCTCATATGAAAATTGAGAAAACATTGTCTCAAAAAAAATAAATTTTTTGTCAAATCTTATGAAAAGATTTTGTTTTTTTTGTTTGGTTTTTACAAAATATTTGGAAAGTTTTAAAAAATGGTTTGAATTTCCTTTAAGTTATTTTTGTTTTGAATTTTGTACGAAAAATGTTATAATTTATAAGTTTTTGTGTTATTAATGTTTTGTAAAACAATTGACAAATAATTGACAAATATTTGCGAAAATAGTATTCATTTCAACACATGGACTGACAGTGGCTTTGATGACCACAAGTTGTCACAACCAATAGATCCAAACATTCAATCATTTCATTCAGGGGTATAAAAATAATTGTATATATTCTAAAGAATTTTTATATTTTTTCATTAATACCCCTTAAAATGTTAGTATAGAAAAACCCTTAGTATACAAGTTTTGTCACAAAACTTTTGATCATCAAAAACTGACAACTTTTCAAACCCTTTATTACCCCCTGAATAGAGTGTTCATTTTGTTTGACATCTTTTCAAAGAAAATACAAAATGTTTACAATTATACCCCTTAACTAAGGGGTTGCCCCTTATAGTATGGTTTGTATTGATTGCAAACTGTGGCAAAAACAGACCAAACGTGACATCTGTTGTCAAAGACATGAAGACAATGACAACAGATATTAATCCGATGTCACTGTCAATTGTGGCGAATCCAAAGTGTCTTATTTTGAGATATTATGACAAACAGGGGCTCAGACACAGGAAAAGAGTTGTTCCCATTCGGGACCACATCATCACCAAAGACAGTGTCGACAAAATTTGCGACCAATTGATTGAAAGACATAAACCATTTTTGGGATCAGTTTTGCGCAAACATATCATCCAATTATTGACTCATTTGGTGGACAACAAAAGCGATGACAACTTCTTAGACATCAATCGCCGCAAATCCGCAGATGAGATATCATTCAATGACAGCGACGAAGAGTTTGTTTTCTAAAGGCGATTGTCTTCTAGTCTTAGGCGAAGGAAACTTTGGATTCACTAAACGATTGAGTGATTGCTTTGACTGTCGAATAATTGCCACCGAATTGTCTTTTGACCACAAAAATGATCCATTGGTCCAACGAAACTGTGATCATCTCATCAGTAATGGACACGAAGTATACTTTGGTGTCGACGCCACTAAACTCGAAGAATGTCCACATTTGAAGTCACGTAAAGACATAAATCACATTATCTTTAATTTTCCGCACATTTTGACCAAAAAAATGAAAATCGGTTTAAATCGCAATCTTTTGAAGCACTTCTTCATTAGTGTTGAGAAACTGATTGACGATCGAAATGATGTCAATGTTATGGTTAGTCTTTGTTCGGGTCAGTCGGGCGTCAATGATGTGGAGGTCCATCAAAGACAATGGTCTGATTCGTGGCAATTGCCAGAAATGGCCACAAACGCAAACTTTGTCATCATTGGAGTCAATGACTTCTGTTGTGATTATCAATCATTTGGTTATCGATTGAAAAACATTTCATTTAATATTCAATTCGCAAAGACTTTTGTTTTACAGAAACGACAACCAATTGAAATAAAATCTGGAAATTTGTCTCAAATTTTGTTAAACAATAAAAGAAATCTTTTCTCAAATCCATTGATAATTGATTTAATCAATGACTTGAAGACAATATTCAAGGAATCACTTGATATGAAGAGTGAACTCGATTTAAGTGCTAATTGTTTCCCTTTTATCAAACACTGGATTGTATTGAAGAGAGAAAACGACACCCTTTCAAGGCTCGAGCATTACTTCCTGTCCTCCATAGGAGTGATGGTATTGAATGAGCCGAACATTATTGTCAACGACATAACCGTCGGTCAAACAGACGAGTCATTCATCAGATTAAGTGCCGAACGATTATCTCAACTCAAGTACAACATAACTGATTCGAGAATACTTTGGTCTAAATATCTATTCTTAGATCAAACGGACGGTCAATACAAAACTGGAAGTCTATTCCCAAGAGAACACATCCACGACATCTCATTTTGGGTGAATTGTGATCAATATTATTCACAATTAATTGAAACAATTTTAGACATCTTTTCAACACATTTCAAATCAATTCAATTGATAGATATGTTTCAAATGAATTCAAAGACATCCAAATGTTATCGAATTGTCTATCAATCGGTTGACTGTGGTCTCAGTCGACGTAAATGCAGTCAAATGCAAGAGTTGGTCCGCAACTCATTGTCTGCAAAATGTCATTTAAGTCTCAGATAATTGTTTTGTTTTAAATAGAATCAGATTTTAACACAAATCCCAATCACGTCTTCTATCCTCGAAGGCTATCCTATACCTCTTTATCCCATTCCTAAGACATGGTTTCAAATTGATTTAACAAAATGAAAGCCCTTTTTAGAGACGGAACCACTCCTTGGGTTAGACTTTAATTACTTTAATCACGGATTCATTGGTTTTATTGTAATTAGGATTTGAAACAATAATTAAAATAATACTAAATATCATTATTTGTCGTAATTTTCATTCAAAAATGTATTGCTAATTATGCTCAACAGTCTGTTCCCATCCTTCCCATCCTTTCCAACCTTTGTTCGAGATATATAATAATAACTATTATTTAATTTATTATAATTTCATTGTTTTAATAATTTTAAAAATGATTAACAAATGAAAATAAATTGCAAAATATTAGGGAAAGTGCGCTCAAAATGATTGAATACATTATATGTTTTGAATTTAATTGTTATTCACTTTTATAGCAATGTTTTGTATGAATCGCTTTTACACTAATCATATGAAATGCAAACTTTAATTGCATTATACGACAATCGGGTTAACTATTGTTCAATAATTTATAGGTAATTGAGATTCAAATTAATTAATATTTTTTTAACATTTAATGAAAGGCTTACTATCGGTCTAATTGGCACAGAGTTAGGCAATCGTCACTTAATTGGCACTCAATAGTAAAAGTGATTCGACTTATTGTGAGAATTTGTTCACTTTTTAAGGCAAACATTTTTCAACGAAGGCTTTCATCGATCAAAACTAGAAAAAAATATTTACAAAAGTCTCAAAAAAAAATGATTTCCTTTTCTGTTGAACAATAGTTAATGAAATTATTGACATTTTATTAATGTATTTCATATTAATTCATTCAAATCACACCCAAAACAATCACTTCAATGATGTCATTGCAAAACTTTACTCATTTTAAAGCTTATTATAAAATAGTATTGTTTTGTATTTTAAAGAATATTCTATTTTTACTTTTTTTTGCAATAAAACAAAGAAAACGAAGAAAATATTTCCTGAAAAATGTTTTATTCTTTAATGCATTTAAAAAAATATATTATTTTGACAAATCGTTTGTTTTAATGACAGCCAAATGTAAGCGATTGGCAGAGAATTAATAGTTTGAAGACTTTGGTCATAAATGATGATATGTTTGACTGTTGTCTCTATTATTTTTCGCTCCAATTTCTCCCACACATTGACTTTAAGCACAATTGTATTGTTTGACAAAATAAGGCGAAAATAATTTATGTCACAAACTATTAAAACCTACAAAAGAAATGGAAAATTCACTGAAAAGAGATTTTCATTCTTAACTATAATCTCATTAATAAACAATATATTATAAGAAAAAAACTTTTTTTTAATTTTAATCAATGAAAAAATTGTGTTAAACTAAACAATAGGACAACAAAAAAGGTTTTATTGAAAGAAAAGCTGAGAAAAACTTGTTTTTTTTGGAGGAAAACAAATCAATTCTCTCAATGACTTCAATTAGGAAGCAATGAAAATGAAAACAATTTGAGCCGATCTCAAGAACTAATAATTTATTGAAGCCCTGATAACTTAACGCCTATTGTATACACATTTATATGATATTTATTGTGAGTTTTATTTCTTTTATTTTCTTATTTAATTCACTATTAAGTATCTGTTGGCGTGTCTTGTCTTGTGCTCACTGTCTGTGCCCTCACTTTATGTCAATTGTGAACAGTATTCAGAGTGAAGCCAACGCGAGAGAGAGAGAGAGAGAGAGAGAGAGAGAGAGAGAGAGAGA
>JAQIXR010000416.1:0-28553 GCA_034700825.1 Quadroppia sp. Gr-Ori-00064 | reverse complement strand
TATTGTTTTGTTGTCATCGAAAACGTTATTTATATTCAGATTTAATGCCTTTTATTTAATAATTAATAACGATTATATTATGCAAAGAGTTTGATGAAAAAATATAAGTAAAAAAAGGCAGAATTTGGTCAACGATAGAGTGCTTGTGCCGTGAATTTGTGTGAGAAAAGAATATGAATTTATTATTAGCCTAACTGTGCAAATGCTGTGTGTCTTAAGCACAGACAGTGAGGAGGAGGAGGGAAGCCGTGAATGAGAATTAGAAAATATATTAATAAATATAAGCGAAAAAATGTTGAGTTTTTCAGTGAATGAATGAATGAATGAATATTTTTTGCAAATTCTCATAAGCCTTATGTGATGTGAGCTCTCATAGAGTGATGTAAGAGATTGTGATAAAAATATATGCATTTCTATGCAAATTATATACCACAACATGAATGCAAAGTCAATAATATATGTTATTAAGTGTTATATAGACTTTTGGTCACTCAATGAGAGGCAACAGCTTTTACAAGAGTAGTCGTCTTTTTTCGTGCATTTGGTTCACAATAATTATCACAAACTCAAAGACAATACCAGTTATTAGAGATCGCATTACAAACGCATCCATGAATTGAACAACACTTTTATGTACAGACTATTCAAAGCTAACAATAATAAGAGGCAATAATTCGTTGCTTTTCTATCATTTTAAGCCTTATATAATAGGGTTAGTGTTTGGTCTCTGCTCTCACTGTCTCTCTCTCGCTCTCTCTCTCTCTCTCTCTCTCTCTCTCTCTCTCTCTCGCTCTCTGTCAGTGACTCTGTCTCTGCTTCTCATTGCGTGCCTTTCATTGGTCTTATTGTTCAATAGTGTTGTCACTTGTCTTATGTTAGTCTGTCATTAGTGAATACATCGCAGAGACTGTTCCGGCAAATACTGCACTAATAATAATAATGGCATCCCTTATGCATCACTGCATTCGGTGACGAAATGATAGCACTGAAAACGCCAGTTCCCAATGCGATAACACGTCTAATGTAGAGATGGATATCAAACAAAGAAATAATAAGACAACAGAAAAATTTCATAGATTTTCAATCGATTTTTACACTCCTTTTTGACAAATCTATTGCTTAAATAACGGTAATCATTGTAATGACTAAAGTAGTGGACAGTTATCTAATGCTTATTAAAGTGATCTGTCATTACAATAGTCATGTCATTCATCTAAATCTATCGCAAAACTATTATTTATAACAAATAAAGCATTCAATCATTAATTAAATCAATATTACATTCAATATCTCATATGTAATCAAAAATTATATTTGTATTCATTGATAAAATGATACAAAAATATTTTTGCCTAAAAATTGCTAATGAAATATATTTTTAAACAAAACTTCAAATTTAATATTCAAAACATATATAATAAAAATGATATCAAAAGTTAAATATTATTTTCATTTTGAAAACACATTTTGTATTCCGGTATTCATGCAGTTCTTCAACGGTTATGATATTATATAAAATAACTATTTTTTGATGACTTTATCACTAAATCTATGACTAAATGAAATGAAATAATAGTAATCTATTGTCTGTCAATCATTTGATTGATTTTCAAAACAAATATATATACAAAATATTTTTATTATTTGTAAACATTTGATTCAAAGAGTTATATAAACAACAATTAAAACAAAATTCTTATATGTTTTAATAAATTAATTTTACTGTAGAATAAAAACGGAATCTATTGTGAAAATGTCATTAAAAGTCAAGACATAAGTAAAGTTAGCTTTGAATATCACAATACAAATAATGTTTGGGTTTTTGAAAATGAAAAAAAAACTTTTATTTATTTAAAACCATTGAATACTTTTCTATCAGAAAAAAGTCATTGAATTATTGAAAAGAGTTTGGAATCAAATGTAAATAATATTGAATTGAATGGAAAGTGAAGGGAAGGAAAGGACTTGATATTTGGGAGCGGAGATAATAGGCTTAAATCACACAAAACAATGACTGTTTCAGGTCTACAAAAATCAATGAATGGCTAAAATGAGAGAATTTCATTAGAACTGAGATTCAGGTAAAGATTAACTATTGATGACTGAAATAAAGCGTAAAACGAAAAAGTTGTCGCTTTTAGGGCTCCTAATCATTAAGAATAGTATAGAGAGAGAAAGGAATCGAATAAAGCAAATACAGAGAGCACTCGAAGGTATTGCTCATTCACTACTGTATACCACACTCTCTTTTCTCCCTCTCCTCCAGAGTTTTTGGTCATTAGCGCAAGAAAATAATTAGCAACGGCTGCAAATAGGAGTAGTGCTTCGCCAGCACTGCCTGTAGTGCCTGTGCTCGCAGAAGTGTCATTAAGCTTTGCTCAGCTATGAGTCCAATCCATGTCAAGCATTGCATCCCATTTGCAATACTGTTCTGTTGTCTAACTTTCATAAGTGATTGGAATCGAGAGTTTGAACTCAACTCTAAACTAAACTAACTTTTGTTCTCTGCTATTAATGTTTCGCTAACACAACCCGAACACAACACACACACACTACCAGTGCTTATACACAAACCCAAAAACCAAACAAAACAGACATTGAAAATAAGACAATAAGAAGAGGAATATCAGAGTTGACACAAAGCTATAGCACTGGCGAAACAGTTGGAGACTTATGACAATCTACGGCACAATGGGTTATATCTCTATGTGTTTGGACTCAAAAATCTTTTTTAATGGCTTTAAAGGCAACTGAAATCACATACACAAACCAATGCACAGGGCATTCATAGCACAGTTAAGACAGTGGAACTCAGTTGGAAAGTAAGCCTTAATATTATGATATATAAGAGCGTAACGGAAAGGGACCAACACTTGCGAAAATGATCATCAGTTCGATGCGATGGATGTACTGCTGAGACAGTACTGAGTCGAATGGTTGTGCAAATGATATCCATAACCAAAAAAGCCTTCATCGCCATCACGTCGATGGGGGGCAACCAGTTATGGCAACACCGAAAGGATAATAAAAGAGCGACAAAAAGCCAAAAGTAATTCTGTTTTGTCTTCAAAACTATACTTTTTTCGGCTATAATATAGCGATTGTACGAAAGACATAAGAAATCAATAAAACAGATAAATGAGACAAAAAGATAATGTATTAATCAAATGATTGCACGACTCTGTGCCCAAACAGCACCAGTAGATGAGCAGTGCTATCGAATTCCGATAATTATTGCAACGTTAGAGTTGAGACAAATTGAAAATTATTTAATTAAAAGTAAAGATCAAAATATATACACATTTTTAGAATAAAATTACTCCTATTTATTGAAGAATACAGTATTATATCAACAGTAAAGGACTGGTAGTTTCGGGAAAAAGTGCAGAAAAATCAATTAAACACAAGTGGGGGATAGGCCTATGATTCACACATACATAACACAACTGTGCTCTCCATTGGCGACGAACTCTCTAATGCCTGGTATTAAAAATTTTATGCGAAGTAATAATAATTGTTTTTTTGACAAAAATTTCATTAAACCGATAACTAATCCATAGTCAAAGGCATTACAGGACTGTGTAATTAAGGCTCCATTGAGTTAAGTCCGAAGATTATAATAATCATAAGAGGCAACGGATAGCACAGGGAGGATCGCACTGTGCTCTCCGAACATAAACATCAAATGAGACGAAATGGATGTCGAGATTAAATGCACAGGCATTGGATGGACGACTAGTGCGTTGAGGAGAGGCAGATATTAGTTCTAGTCGTCCATAACAAGGAGATTATGTGAGAAAACCCTTTCCTCATCTCATATAACATTTTGAGATATTGAAGCAAAACATAGAGCACTGGTATATACTGTGTACAGGAATTCAGGTCTATTACAATTGAATAGCAATTGGGTTTCAGACCTCTCTATGGCAACAGACAGTCAGCTCTTAACCAATATTAGGAACTCATATATCCATCGCCCGAACGAGAAATGCATCTCAAGACTAAATGCCTGTAAATTAGGTTTGCAATCCATGTTCGCTCTTCCCTGTGCTCTCTCTATGTCTGCTATACGTTGTTATCCATTATTACATTCCCGACATTCACCTCAGACTCAGAGGACGACTGTTTTGCACATAACTTCTGTTTGTCTTTTCACGAGAGAGACAATCAGTCACTAATTCAGCGATTAATGAATGAATGAATGATTTTTTTGTTTGATTTTTTGCAAATTAATGGATCGCGTGTTCAGTCAATTCATTTGTTTTCTTAATTAACTCTAATTTCTGTTAAATATTAATAATATTATTTTTTTGTTATCATTCGATGCATTCAATCAAATAATATTCACTCAAAAACATTGCATTCGTCACTCATTTCAATAAATAATAACAAGAATTTTGATTTGATTTATGTATAAAAATGAATACAAGAACTCACTTATGAAGCAATGAATACGTTTTTCGGATAATAAATTGGTTGTGATATTGATTGAGACAATTGTCATAACAAAGACATAAACAACACTTTTATTCTGTTCATCATTTGCTTACCTAAAGAAATAGAGAATAAATTATTTGTTAAATATTTGTATAAATAATTGTTATAAAAATTTCATTAATTTCAACGAAAATGATTCCCACTTTAACAGTGGGTGGAGTAGAGTCTGAAATGTCAGATACCAGTGCCTCGAATGACATTATGTGTGCAAAAATTAAATATAATTTTGAGCTCAACCATAAGGACAGCCATTTCCGTGAATACATACACAAATGTAACCAAATTTAACATATTCTATGCCCTCATCACAAGCACGGGATGTGAATAAGCAATTATATATACAATAATACAGACTTGAAAACAATATAAGGACCAGAACTACAGCTGAGAAGACAATTGTTTGTGTGGACACGAAATGAAATGCAGACAAAGATTAGTATTGTATGAAATAAAATAAATTCCGTTCAAAATGAAAACGATTGTCAAAAATGTTATTCATTTGAGAAGTCAAACGAAAAACAACTGTTTTGTAAACTGTGGGACAAAACAGTTATTCGGTGTATATATGAGTAATTCATATCATTTTATATATGAAATGCATTTTTATTTAACATTTATATAAATCCATTATATTATAGACGACCAGAATATACGCCTGAATGACATTAGCGTAAGAGTTGTGGAGAGAGAGAAATATAGCAATCGTTGGGCTCTATTATATGGAAAGAGTACAACATTTAGATCCCAATAATACAGCCTCTGAGCACTGGTATGCAAATATGCTAATGCAAGTGCAGTAGAGAAAGGCATTTAGTTTAACGTTTCAGTGAACAGAACAGTCAGACATGAGTCCCGACACTCCAGAAGTAGATACTAATGCCATGTCTTCGTGTCGTTTGTGGCCGTTGTCTCCACTCATTTGATTCAACAAAAATTCAAATACAATTCAAATACAATTCACTCTATTCTTCATTTTTGTCTCTTCTCTAACAAATACAATAATATTTGAACCAAAACTCGACACAAAAAATGCTAATCAAATGCTAAATATAATGCAAAAAAATGTACTCAAATCGTATGAATTGATTGAAATGAATTGAATGGTGAAGACATCAAAAGCCATGACAACAACACAACACTATTGTGTCGTTTGTTTATAATTATAAGCAAACAAAAATCCGATCATTTATTCAGTCGATTGAAAATTTGTTAATAATTTTCTCAATTTTTCAAAATACAAAAAAAAACTTTTTTGTAAAGAAAAATATAAAAATAATTTTATCATAAATTATATTATGGCTTAATATGAAACTAAATGACAGCTGAGAAGCACCGGAATATAAAATGAATTCAGGGATCGATTTATTGCTCAATCATTAGATTTTTTTGTGATAAAAAAATTCATTACAAAAAAAAACGCTTTTTATTCAATACTGTACTCAAATTTGATGACAATTTACACAATAAATAACAACAATTTATTCTTTAATAACAGTTAATATGAATTGCTTTTTAGAAATAAAACAAAACCACTTCTAATAAAATGTCAGAGTTTTTAATCAAAAACGATAACATGTCTTAAAGTTTAGTTTTATTTAATTTTTCTTTCACTCAATTATTCACGAAATGTCTGTTTGACAGACAATCACATCATCTGACAATTTGTCTCCAATTCATCTTTTTATTAAATATTATGAAAACGAAAATGAATTTTGATTTCTATATTATATCTACAATTATTTAACACTTCTTTCATCAAAAACTGTGTGAAAGAAATATGAAAAACATTTGAAAAATTGCTAAAATGAGTGATAAATATATTATAACACTATAAGACTTGTTGTCTTCAGATGAATATGAATTGAGTTATTTCGCTATGTTTTTCGATATTATCTCTGACTCTCTTTTACAACATTTTTATTTATATATCATTTTCAACCATTCATTTTGATTGTCAAACAGTCAGTCAGTGTCTGTGAGTGTCTGATGCCATACCTAAAGAAGAGGAACAGCTGTTGACGAGAGTATAACAGACAGAGTAATAGTCGTCGCGAAGAATAAGAGAGTGAGAAAATCACAGACATTTTGAGTGATATGTCAGTGAAAGGGACAGTGAGGACATGGACGGGCACACCCCCTATTGACGGGCGTGTACCGAGTGTTAGAGCAACTGGTAATTAATCGACGCTATCATACAATTAGTTGAGATAAAAATTGGCCCAAATTTGTCACATTTGTGATGTGACAGACAGTAAGTGACAGACAATAACAATCGGCTGTTTATTTGTCGCTCACAATGTGTTTAATGCAAACGTTTGTGTAATAAAACAATTACAATAAAAACAGTGAATCGTTAGCAGAGATGGCATTAACGGCAATACCATTTGATCGCCGAAATCTATTGACAGTTAACTCACAATCAGCTTTTAGTGCCGTATTTATAGAGTAGTTATTTTTTACTATAAGTGCTAATACTTGTGACGCAAAACTATAAGACAACTTGTGATCGCAATTGTCTATAATTAGTGTTAATAATCATTTCCTTATATTTTCTTCTCTCTCACACATACAAAAGGGATGGCAAAAAACCGATTCAAATCTCATCACTTCATACCTAAAACACATATGTATTTCTTTTGGGATCGAAAATCAATTCAAAAATAATTTATATAACACTTGAATTTGATCCGAAAGTCAGTATTTCGTATAAAAACTAATTTAAATGCAGTTTTAATGATGATATGAATTTTGAATGAAGAAAAAAATAAGCGAAAAAATATTCATAACTTGAAATTTGCAGACATAATGACATATTACATATTTGTGTCGCACACGAGGAAAGGGCTGATTATATGTGCTTTCATGCATAATAAAACTGGTGAAGAGCGAGAGCACTGGTATATGAAAAAGAAAAAACTTATAGCAATTTAGAAGTATTTGTTACGAAAAAAAGCAATGAATAAAGAAAAGAATGAGAAAAATATGTTCAAAACATTCATTGAGTCTTCGCTTAATATAAGCCTAAAAAAAGTGTTACTTATTATGGGTTTTTGCTCTGCGTTTTTCAGTTAGTCTTTTGTATTTCTCATAATAATTCGCTTATGAATTGAGTCTCACTTTCTTTTCCCAATGTTTTTTTCTCTGTCGCACTCCCATCCCTTTCCCCCCTTCATCACTAATGGCTTATTGATCACTGTATGGGAACAGTTAAAGGGATGCAAAACTTTAATGCAGTATTGAATGGAAAAAAATTGTACAAAACATCTATGAAATGCTATAATAATAATGTGTTGATTAAAATTTTATTACCGATTATAGTATTAGAAAAATATTATAACAACATATTTGTGGCAAAAAAAAGGGAAGGAAAGGGAAAGGAAGTCATAAAAAAGTATTTTATGGAAAATGAATTTTCAATTTTTTTCATTGAAATTTCAAATCTCTTTTTAATAAATATAACGCTTTTTTTCGCACACTTTTTGCACAATTAAAATAAAGAGCAAAAAATATATAATTATTTTTTTTTCTTTAAATATCTTTTAGTTTACGAGTCGTTTGAATTTTATCGTTCACTTCATTATAAAATAAATCAATACTTAATAGAAAATGTGTTTTTAAAAATAAAAATACCATTATTTGTATTGAAAATATTAAATGCTTTTCAAAACATATATCAAAATATTTTTTGTGAATGAATTTCATTATTCATTGAATGAAGTGATAAAAAATATGTTGAAATGTGTGAAAACTGTGACCAAATGTCTGCGAAAGTTTTTATTTAACACTTATGTATAAAAGTGTAGAAAAAGAGCCAAAAATTTTTATAAATCAATCAATCAGTGCTTTTGAGATCAACGGAGGGCTCAGTAATGAATAAATGAACCGCAAAAGTGAAGCCCAAAAGTGAAGCCCAACGCGAATATTGAGCAAAAGGAGACCAAAGATAGACGTTGGAGAGAGTGAACAAGAAAGTGATAACAAGCCATACATTCCTCCCTGAGTCCAAAACCAAAAAAAGAGCACATATATACTCAACGAAGGAAAACAAGACACCAATGGATAGTCTGTTTTGGCCGTTCGACTGCAACACACGAGCGCTTGGATTGAGTTTTCGGCCATTAATCAAATGCCAAACAGACAGAGAGACAGGAGATCTTTGGATAGAGGATATGGCATGCGATCCCTGTGCTCAGACAGCACACGTTAGGCATATATATATTATGAGAGCACGAGAACTACTCTAAATGTAGAGTCTATTCATATGTGAATAAAAACAAAGAATCGATTCTTAAACTCTGTATTGAAATAAAACAGAAAAAAATCTAATTTTTTATATAAAAAAAGAAAACTATTTATACAAAAAGCGATCAAAACATAAGATTTGTTTCAAGAAATATATAAAAAATATATTCAAAAATCGATTGAAAGATAACTTAAAGATCTAATTAAAGCCCAAAACACATGATAACTAATATGAAAAACAATGACCAATCGATTTGATAAATGGGTTCTCAATATGAATAAGTCGTTAGCGAAGCGACACATCTGTTAAAAGTTGAGTAAAAACTATTATACAGTTTATGTAATATTAACCTAAAACCCACACATCCCTGACATCAGTCTCAAAGATGGACGAGTATTGTGTCAATGGATGACAGGAATATCTCCTCAAGAGGTTTGCCTTTTGATAAATTGTGTACAACTATTGATATAGTAATGCGCTATCATTTTCGGTGCAAAAACAGACACAACACAAAAAAATTGTACGAATATTTTGCGCCAAAAACTGTCAAAAAGTGTATTAACTTAATATAAATACAGAATCGTTTAACCATTTTATATATCATAAGCCGATGTATGAGAAGTGGAAACAGAATCTAATCGACAAAATAACTGATAGTATCGCTTATTATCAATCATTTTCGTCGTATATCTAATTGTTTTTTGATTATTTTATTCTATAAAAAAGTTTCAATTTTTTCACATTTAAAAAAAACTTTTGACATTTGTATGTCGAGCACTGGTAGGGGGGAAAGGCACAAAGATTGCAGACCCGGGAGAGGTCGCTCTAACTAAGGAGTGGGAGATAAAAGCGAACACACATAGACTTTCTCTCACATACAGAATATTTATCTCGAAATGAGATTATTCTTTGCCATCATTTAAGTTATTATCCGAAAAAGCTATAATAGAGTCAGAGTACAAGGAGAAGGAGAGGGCTGTTTCGCCACAGCCAAACGAATGGCAAACAACCAAATCTACTTCTGGATCATTAAACCCTTCATCGCCAGAAACTCAAAAAAAAGAGAAGAAAAAGGACTGAATTTCGCACAAGAAAGAGCAGTGCCCTTCCAGTCCCTTCCAACCCCATCACATGCACACAATTCAATCCATCTCTAAGGCCTCCCTGTGCTCTATGTGCTGCGCTTCGAATACATAAGTGGCTCAAATTGTGAACTAAAAACTTAAATATATTTTAAGACAAATATCAGATGTGATCCAATTGTTGACAAAAGACACTGTGTTTGAGACAAAGCCAACAATACATTACATATGAGTTATAATTGTTAAGACATGTTATCTGTCAGTCATTCGCACATCAATTGAATGACAATTTTTATCAAATAACACATAAATCAATTAAAAGGAAATATTGTTTTTGTCGTTCAATACCATTAATAACTAATTATCAAAACGAACTTCAAATTGGATTTAAGGGGTATTTACATCAATATGTATACAATAATTTTGAGTTTTCATTGTATATATGAAAGACAATGTTATTTATGCCCCCTTAAAATGAATGAGAAGAGAGGGAAAGGAGTGGGAAAGGAGAGAATGATTGCAATTAGAGTTTGAAAGCAATTTTGTAGAAAATTATATTAAATTCACAAAAAAGTATTGAGTCTTCAAATGGATAAAGATTTTTATAATATAAGAGTTGAGATGACTTCAGGCCAAACACATCTCTTTCTCCCATTCTCTCCACAAAATGCAATACTCTTTGAGATTGAAAGCAAAAGTGTTTTGAAGTCAAACTCAAATACTGATCAAATCTCTGCCCAAAAGATATAATACTAATAACTCGAATGCATTTCTTTGATAAATATATAACATTGGATCAAATGAAGTATTTTTTTTCTTCTATGGGTTTGAGAGAAAATTCAATAAATTTTGATATATTTGTGACGAAAAAAATGTGCGAATTTTGTAGTTTTCAATCAATGGAAACGAATATATTTGACAGAAAAAAGTAATTTAAGTAAAAGTTAGCCAAAAATGTGTAAAAGTTTGACAATTGGACGCACAGTGAGTCGTCGTATGTGTCTGTGACTGTATTTCCTGACAATTCATTTGTATCTTCAGATCAATCGTATTGAAGAGGAATGGCATCCAAATGCTTGAATCAAATCCAATTGCATTTCAATACATAGATATAGATATCGATTACAGAACTCAAAGAGAAAACACTTTCTTTTATTCATAGATTGGGTCCAAAACAGTGAGAGAGAAACTGAATGAATGAATTGAGACAACATTTCCCTAAAGAACGAAATGGACATAAAGTAAAAGCAAAACAAAAATCTCTTCAAACAATTGCTGAATTGAATCGAAAAAATTAGATACAATCGTATGGTATGGTATGGTTTGGTATGAGTGGCCAAAAGAGAGCAAAAACCATTACATTAGATAAAACTGTTTTTTAGGAATTTTTGTGAAAAACTTTTCCTTTAGTTTCAATCAATTTATTTTAAACAAAATTAAAGTAAGAGATGAGAGAAAATTGAATGAAACTCATGACTGAGTCTAATGTTGTATTACATAAACATAGCTCTGCTCTCACTCTCTCTTGATATTGATTTCAAACTTTTAGCCTTTAGTTTCACATTCTCTCTCTCTCTCTCTCTCTCTCTCTCTCTCTCTCTCTCTCTTCAAAAAATTTTCGCTGATATAAAAGTGAACCCAAAAGTGTTGCCATTGTTTTCACACACTTTTATATTTTTCAATACTTTAATTGTTAATTCTTGCAGCACAAGCAAAAGCAAGACTCAACCAGTACATGCCAGTGCCTTCAGAAAGGAGTAGACATTAGAGGGAAGGCATGCTTTTTGACTGTGAGATCGATATTGAATTGATCTCATTTAAAGTGAGTGCAAAAAAGTCTTTCAAACAATAATAAAGAGATTGTATTAACTAAAAAGCAATACATTCGTGAAATTAACAAAAAGACACAAAACATTAAAGAGTGATAAAAAAAAACTTCATTTCATTATAGTTTTTTTTGTTCTCTCTTTTTTCTCGTCAGAGCCTCTCATATGAAAAACCTTATCTCCAATACGATATGTGAAGAATGAGAGAAAGAGCAGAAAAATTCCTATCAATGCATAATATGAGGACAAAAAAAAGTATTTAATGTATGGAAAACTATAAGTCGAGTCGAGAGATGCAAAACTATTTCATGAATTTTATGAGATTAGAGTCTATTCTATTGAATGCAATCACTTATAGCATAATATTTAGAGCCAAATCATTTGAACCGCTATTGTATGGAAAGCAGTGTTTTTTGCTCTTAAACTTTGTTCAAATAATATTTTTTTTGTTCTCTTCTCTGACTTAATGTCCGACTCGCGTGTGTCGGCTCTGAATAGAAATTATAAATATATATATAAATATAAAAAACTAGTTATTGGTGGGCGTCTATACCTTGTTTGGGCTCAGATACATAGTGCCGGCGCGGGCACAGGCATTAATATATGCAATCATTACAATACAAATATATAACTAATGCCATTGAAGTTCACACTTCAAAACAATCATTTTCTCTCTGATTCTGTGCTCAAACGAAAAGACCTTTTTAAACACAGTTAGAAAAATGGCTTTCCAAATGCAAAGAGCACTGGGAGGGAGAGTGAGAGGGCAAACGTATATATATGAAAGGCTTCAATAAATTTTAACAGCAAATCATTAAACGATATAATCATAAAAAATACTCTCAGATATAATAGTGAATGAAAGCTATTTGAATGTATCGGCACATAAGTATCACATCATTATATACCAGTCCTCCCCCTTATAATGTTGGCAGTGAGGTGTGTCATTGGCACGTACATAGCCATACGTACCATTTAGTATCGTAGCCATCATATGGCAAACCCTAACAATATATGCATTTTTTTGGTTCAAATAATGAAATACTTATTTTGTTTCAGTTCTTAATAAACTTTAACACAAACTTCATATAAAATAATGTGTTTTTTATAAATAAATTCATAATTTTATTGCTATTCGTATCCATAATATCAAAAAAGATATTGAATTTGTTATATAATATATAAGAGATTAGATTTAAATTATATTTTCGTCTTTTCTTACAATAAATATTAATAACAAAATACACAAAACCTTTTCTCAGCTCTTGTTTTGTATTTGTTTTCGTTCAATAGATTTAATATTTTTCACAAAAAAAAAATATTCTTTAAGAATATATTCTTTTAAATGGATTTTATATTTTCAAAAATCAATACCGAATTGAAAGATAAGATAAGATTTATATATGTTTTGCTTCAATGTTATAAATAATGGCCGAAAAGGAATTAAATTTTTAAAATTAAATCCACATATAAGAGGGGAAAGACATAAATGTCACGTTCGCTCAGACATATAAAAACATATCAATTGAAGAGTATTTTCTTGCATACAAACAGTCGGACATACAATACAAATGGAGAGAACAAGTCTGTGATGGCTATAGAAAAATGGACACAAGTTTTAAAGTCTCACAAATTGTAGACAAAAAAAAAGCGATAGAATAGAAGAAATAAATCACTAACGAGTGAGAGGACAGTAGGGAAAGGGAGGCAACAGAGAAAAATTGTATAAAAAAGAGATCTAAAAATGGCTTAAGATGTTGGACAATGACAAAGGAGATGATCCGTTCCGAGCGGCACAGGGAGGCATACATTGTACCACTATTGAGAAGTAGAGGAAAGAAGAGAAATATTCGCACAAAAAGTGTTTTTGAATTGAATTATAAATGTATTGAATGTTGTGATAAAGAGTATATGAATAGAGAATATATAACAAACATTTTAACTTAAAATCAAGAGCACAGTTACTGTGAGTGCCGGAGATCACAATAATAGGCGTTCAGTAAAAAAAATCTCAACACTGTTTGACAGATAACTGTATGACTTCCTACCGTTCCTACACTTCTCCTCTTTATAATTGAAAACAATATCTAATGAAATGAGAATTTGAAAGAGAGTTGAATTTTGAACAAAAAAAATTTTATATAAAAAAGACAAAAAATAGAGATTCGGGCGAAAGGGATGACTGACTGAATGACTGCCAATAGTTTTATTTTTTTGAAAATTGTATTAAATTTTTTGGTCTAATATTTTGACTGATATTTGGAAAAATATATATAATAATAGCTATGTCTTAGTGGAGAATACAGGCACTGGAATGGGAATGGTATGAACTGTTTCACTGCTATCTCTATTCATTGGAGATTCAACACAACACACGTCTGCCATTTGAACGGCAAAGACTGCACCATCAGTTCAGTGTAGGGCCAGCACTGGGAGCACAGGCACTGCATACTAACTAATAGGGCGAACCCTATTCTTCTAATTCTGATTCACATCAAATTCAGTCGATATTAAAATATCGCATAAATATGTGAACATAGATTGTATGCAATGTGTATGCAATGTATGAGTAAAATATGTGTATATATTATATGCGATCACAAATGGCGTATATATTGAGCCAAAACGCACCCAAAAATCACTACAACTTTTGCATAAGAAAAGGTGCATCACTTCCAACATCAGAGTCAGACCAACTCATGATATATCAGACATTACTTTTCATAACAAACTTATTTGCGAACAGCTTTCGCCCAAACCATTCGACGCCCAATAGTAAAAAACGAGAGATTTTTATGTGAAAATTAAAACATTTTTTGAATTTATATTTTGTTTGTCTCTAAAAACTAATAAAAAAAATTCAATTCATGTTTCAATTCATTCAATACAACAAAAAATTTAATTTTTAAGAAATATTTTTCAAATGTAATTTTGTTTTAAATTATTTTATATAAAAATATTTCAAATATAATAAAAATTAAAATTCAGATCAAAATAATTTAAATCCAAAAAAGATTAATAAATTAAAAACAATTTTTTAAAATAAAAATAAAAAAGTTTTTAATTTAGAAATTGAATAATTTTGTGGAAAAACAGTTGAAAATTAAATATGATTTTCATTTTAATGTAAAAATATATTAATTTGTTTAGATTTGTTGATGAGATATACAGTGAATGCATAGAAAACTGATAACTATTTATCAAATATTAAACAAAACAATTCATAAATATTTAATGAATTTTTATTAAATTCAAAATTCATTCTTTGAGTGAATGTATGACAAAAAAAAACTTTTTTCGACTTTTAATTACAAAAATGCCAGATCTGGCGAAATGGTTGCGCTCTAACACTCGGCTCACAAATATGATCTGATATTGAAACAGTCGGCGCTCTAACACATACTCTACAGATGCCATCATTACATATGATATTATTATAAGAGTCAGAGAAAAATATATATAAAAATGTAGAAAATGAGAAGAAAAATATAATAGCATTGTATGCGAGCCTTTGAGAGCACCAGATGTTATGGCAGTTCACATGTTGTTTGATATGACATATCATCAAAATGGCACAAAACAACCAGTCCTTCCAAAATAATATTACAACACTGTTTGGATATATCATATGATATTACGAACACACATATCCCAAGTGTAGGCCATTCCTCGCTCAACAGACGACCCGCAGCATCACATCCCTCGGCCTAACTGTAAGCCCAGTAATGTTTGGCATATATTGTATATCAAAACATTAGTGAAGACTTAGATTTTTAATAAAAAAAAATGTTTTATATGTGAGGTCTTTCCACCCAATCGGCGGAGTCGTCGATATGAACGGCGCGAATATCTAATGAATTCTCATCTCTCACTATTCTGTACATAAAGAGCGCCTGGAATACTGTTCCTCTAACTGATGTTTGGCATCACATTCCTATCAAATGCTGTCAAACAGAGATACATATTATGGATGTGAATGATATGACTTCTCAATGTTGAACTCACAGTGAGATAACACTGGGTGTAAAAGCCATTCAAATAGAGGCTTATATTTGGGATATATTATTATTAGTTGACATTCGGTTAATTGAATTGAAGGCACATTTCACTCGAGTTTCGGTTTCATAACAATAACGGCTTTGAATAATCAAAATGAAATTTTTGCCCAATTTTTGTCGCACAGGGGTTTGGTGTGTGTGTATGTGCCCATCAAAGTCGTTGCCTCCACCACCAGATGACTGACCCCTACTGTGAGCTGAGCCGCACAACAATTGTATTACCCGAATGTGAGTTATATAACACAAACCCGAATGAAAACCACATTAAAATTAGAGACAAAAAAAACAAAAAAATTTATATATTTTGTGAGCATTGAGTCTAATCTCGACTCATATCTCTTATCACAATTCTCTCTCTCGCCGTGTGCTTGAAGTGAGTATTGAATTTCAAACACAACACATATTATATAAAAATGAAAGCAAAAAAAAAGTGAATAAAAATAATGGTTGGGTTTGAGAACAAAGAGCAACAGTGAGTCAATCCATTGAAGTCATTGTTGTATATCTTTTTTTATTTGCCTTATTTTCCACCAAATTTTTCATTTCATTTCTCACTAAATATCCTATTATATGAATCGCAAGGATTTTAAACTATAAAGCATTTTGTCATCGATTTAGACATACATAAAAACATAGCCACACGATTCGCACCCACCCCTCAAGCCCCTCGAATTTAAACTTTAAAGTCTTTAAAATAATATCTCCACTAAAATATGATTTGATTTGAGAGAGAAAGAGATTGACTGTTATAGCGGTGAACCGTCTCTACCGAACCATCGAAAAAAACAGTCAATTTTTTCAAGTCATAGTCATATGAAATGCTTAACACAGTTATGGCCAACACTTACTGACTCACAGCCAGAGCACAGTTAGATATATAAAAACTCATTTATGTGTTCGCTCCCCATTCCATGGGAACAGTCTTATCGAGCGGTCATTTTCACTATAAAAAAATTCACTACAAATTCGTTGGACCAGAAAATGCCATTTTCTCTATCTATCAGTCCCTCAGACAATTCTCCGGGCCCTAAAAATCTATCCTCTCATTACTGGCCTCTTAGGCTCTGGTATGTATTGTCTGTGTTTTTTTGTGATTTAATCTTTTGGATGGACAGACACTTGTGTTATTTGTCTGTTCATAACATATAAAAGAGCAAAAAGAGCGCAAATATATCTAATAACGAGATCTCATTCACTCGTTCACTCATTTCGTCATTTTTTGGACCAAACGATATATTTCTCTAATATTTTTTTAATACTTATTGTCGGATACACTCATGGAGTGGATGTATAGCACATAACGATCGCAATTATCTAAGGAAAGGCCACTAAAATTACTATAACTATATCAATGGCCAATACTATGGGAAGAGAGATATTCTTATGGTTTATATGACATATAATATCAATACACGATATGACAGAACAGACGCTCTCTTGAGGCGAGTTTTTGTCTGTTTAGGTCTAAACTCAACAAAAATATATATAAGTGTAAAGCAATACCCAATGCATTGGCCCCTTATTGCATACCAGTCGCACAGCACCGGAATATTACATGCATTTTCCATACAATTTTTGGTCGAGCACAGAGAAAATGGTTGAGCTTTTTGACAGATGGCTTTCTCAGGGGTACAATAAAAATAGTAAAGTGTTATATAAGAGATAAGATGAAAGTCTATGCCTGGCCTCCACTACTCAAAGGGCCACTACTGTATATTTTGGGTCTCACTTTTGGCATCATTTTTGTGAACTTCTGTTCGTATTTGAAGTATAATAACAATTATTTTTATATCTATTTATACTTTAATAATATGAATGGACATATCGGCGGACAGTTATGTTCATATCGGGCCATAATATTCATATAAACTTTTACTGCACTCAAAAACAAAAATTAATTTTCAACAAAAAAAAAATTATTATTTTGAGACTGAGTTGAAAATCGGCGACATTTGAGTGCAAAACGAAAATAGGGATTGAGTTTAATAGCGATTCATTAGGAAAAAGAAAATTATATAAGAATTATATATTGTTTCCGAACGGCATATCATATATACATTGACTGTTATGAGGACAGGAGATGAGCACAGAGTGAGGCACCGATCGATAGCACCAGCGCTGTAGATATGAGATCGAAGGGACCACCAGTAATGGCTCATAAATCTAAATCAAAATCATTGCACTCAATGTGCAAAAGAATGAGAGAAAGAGTTTTTTTTCTCTCTCCCTTAACTCGACTCTAATTCTATGGCCAACAAATGAGTACTAAAACTATAGATATTTTGCGAACCAAACAGAAAACTAAAGCCAATAAAATCTCTTCAGAGTTGCTAAGAGTTTGGGACATAAAAAGAGTTAAAGAAATATTTAGAGCTCAGAGAGTAGGGAGAGAGAGCGGGAGAGAGAGAGAGAGGGAGAGAGAGAGAGAGAGACTGCTGTCGATTACTGTTTATATGACTCGCCATTCAATTCAAATCCGAATAACTTTCTCAATGATAAGTTTGGGCAATAAATACGATATAAATAAAGTGAACGCTTTTTTTGGTGAGAAAAACACTCGACGACTAATAAACTGAATGCAAATAATATTATTAAATTGATATCACATTTTGATTACGACTTTCCAAAGGCATTACAGCGAAAAAAAACCATTCAATGCATTGACAATAATTACAATTATATATAACTGGCTTTTGGCCAACAAAACACATATTTTCGTCGGAGGGTTCGTCTGTTTTAAAAATAAATTCGTATAATAACAACAACAGAAGAAGAAGAAAAAAAAACTCCTGTGCCTAATGTTAGAGCTAAAGAGGGCCCTGAAGTGACTGGCCTTATATCTATAAATTACATTAACAACAACTCATTTAATTAAGTTATCATTTATAAAATGTTTCGCTTTAGTTGAGATTCTCTCTACTCTTAAAGTGTAATAATTTGCTTGAATTTAATATGAAATTGATTTATGAGTTTTGAGATTTTAATTATTTCTCTGATAAGAGACACAAGAAGTGCAATAATAAGTAAAAGAATGCAAAGAATATGTAATGAAAAAGAATATATTCGCCAAAAAATATACTATTAATATGTAATCAAAACTATTATTCATATCTTTCATAAAAAAAATGTTTTTTACATAAATTTGTTACCAAAAGACACAGTCTTTTGAAAAACCATTTATAAAATATTCACCGAAAAAATCAATGAAACGTCTAATTCGGGCACAAAATATTCGCCATCAAAATGAATGAGTGAATGAAATGAGAAAAAAAAACATTTTCTACTTTAAAATCAAAAGGAGAAAAACACACATAATATGAACCTAAAGGCAGAGCAAGAAAAAAATGCTTTCAAAAAATACTTATTTGTTATGCGAATATATGTAAAGGTTTTCACAGAATATTTGGTGCAAAAAATTTTTGTATAAATCAGAAATGAAAGGACAGACGAAATGTGTGGATGAGAACCACTGAATCAAATGTTTCACTTGATTTAAGGGGTGAATAAAGAAAAGCAAATTCACTTAAAATCACATAAAGTGTACGCAAGAAATATTGTCACATATAAAAGTGTGTGGCCTTTCAGTGCCTTTCCCGTCAATGCTTCAAAAGTCAAACGCATTGAATATATGCATAAAATTTTATGTAAAATTTAATACAATTTTTTTCGCTAATATTTACGTAAATGTAATGTAAAATATATTTAATATAATTTATATCAAATAAAACTTTTTTTGTCAAACGTTTTGTCTCTAAAAACATTTCAAACATTATTGGCCCCTGAGTTCAGTGAGAGTGAGAGGAAAGGAGAGGACTGTAATCGTAGAGACAGTCTTAGAATTTTGCAACACTTTTGCAAATTAGTTGAAAATTGTGTGAAAATATATTTCGAGATAAAAGCGGTTGAAATACAAGTGTTGGAAAATGCAATGAATGAACGTTTGGCACAAAATTCATATTAGACTAAAACTAATCCATACAATAAACTGAAATTTTTTGCTTATATAAGTAATGGCAAAGCACTCAAAATTCAATCAGTAAAGTAAGTGATGTCGAGAGTGAGATGTGAGCCAACTGTATGGCACATACACATTGGCAGCACAGGGCACATGCAAACGCCAGGCGCTTTTTTTTGGTAAGGCCAGCGAGAAAAATAGCAGCGCTGGCTGTATTAGATGTAAGTGCCGTTAAGTAATGCAGCAATTTTTGAAATTGTAATATAAAATGAATCGCTTGTGTTGTAGGAAAGGGCACAGACATCGAGGAGAAGGCAAACGCCAATCGCGTTATTAGTTAAAAGTGTTTTTTTTTGTTCACTGTTTTGTTATGCAATTTAAATGCATTAATATATTAAAAAAGGCTCTACTCTGAGAATTGAGGCACAGGGAGGCACAGGACAGTCAAATTTGGGCACAGAATTTCTAGTACAAACGTTATGATAGATATCATGAATAATAAAAATAATTTTTTGGCCATAAAATACAATGTCTTTTAATGTCTTTCACATTAAAGTGGAATTAATTTTTGGTGACAAAAACGACATTTCTCCTACTTATGCGACATAAGAGGAATGTCAACAAAACAAAAGTTAGCGGAAATGCTGTCTGCGAAAGAAAAGGGGTTCAAAATTAACAGCAATAAAATATATATTTAAATTCACTGTTTGTTAACATAATTGAAGGAAATCGTGAGACAAAAGAGACGTCGAAATTGAATAACAAGAAAATGCATAAACTTTTTGAATGCAAATAATAGTTGTGTTGTATTTGTTATGTATATAAATGTGTTGTAAATCACTTTCAGTGAGAAAACCCTATTTACGGCTCAGACATAATAATAATCACTGGAAATGATGAGAGAGTGGAGTGAGTGAGTGATAGTGAGAACCATTCAAATGATTGGCATTCAGTTAAGACAAGAGCACATCCACTCTCACAGCCAATCCATTAGAATTGGTCGTCATTTTATATTCTCGTAAAAATTTTATGTATTCACTCAATGACCAAATACTACCAGTGCTCCTCTCGCCCAACAAGACATCAACGTACATGAAGAGATAGGGCACTGGCAAATCAGGCACTCTGTTTAGACATCAATATACATAACCACTCGTCTTATCAATGATTGGCATTAAAAAACACAAAACGACTATTGAGTCGAAAATTAAGTGTTTTTTCTCACAATTTTCATAAATCGTATCAAAAAAAGAGTATAAAAATGTAAAACTATTTTTCATTTACGATAGTATTATTGCCTGTAATAAAACTATTGCAAAGCTCTTTAAATGCAATAATTATTTTAAGGGTTATATTATAAAAAATATATAAATATTTTATAAAAAGAGTCTTTTCTTTAAAACTTTTTTTCCTCTTTTGTTTTGTTTGTTTTGTTATACTTTTCGTTCATTTAATTATAAATGAAAACGTTTTGATGGCTTTGAACGTGAATTATCAGACAAATGGTTAGTCTTAGGTGTTCTCAATCCATACCCCTTACGAATGAGACATTTTGAGCTCTACTCCAATCATTAATTGATATATCGTTGACATAATTTCATTCATTTTCTTACCTAAAAATAGGATAAAAACAGACCATTAATATTGAAATATAAAAATCAATTTAAAATTTATTTTAAAAAATAAAACCCATTTTAAGCCAAGTATTCATTGCTTTTGTGTTGCGATTCTGTTGTTATAATACAATAATAATAGCATAAAGAATGATAAGAATATACTGTATTGAAAGCAGTGATAGTGTTATGATGTGACCATAAATATGGGTTTGCAATACCAGTGCTCTCACTGTAATGTATGTGTGAGCCCAAAGAGCTGAGGTATGATGTATTACATCTAAATGGTCAGTACAGCACAACCACCCTTTGGCCATATAAACCAGGATTAAATCATCATCAATCAAGTGCCACAACAGAGCACAGGGGTTACAATCACATGCAACTAACACATACACACACACACAAGACTGGGTTAAATGCCAGCGCCAGTAATGCATAGCTGAACACAAGAAAAAAAGTGTATTATTAGAAGAAAACACGAAAATTATTAATATATTCACGTATTATATATAAAAATATATACAATATATCAATGATTTGAAGCATAAAAAAGTCAGCGAAAAATATATACCGAAAAACATGGATCAAAACCTTTGGACAATGTATTGGTTGTGAACTTATTCCTAATCAACAAATGCATTGATGGGGTCGTCATATGCTTTCATTATATAAAGAGGCCTCAAATGAGTGCATGAAAAGAGCACAGGCATGTTATCGCAAATTGCAATGCAATAGCCATATCGGGATTGACCGGCACTGGCATTACATGAGTTCATGAATTACAAGACATACAAAGAGAATGGACATAACAGTGAGAGAATGAGAGGACGATGCGATCGAATGGACTGTATGTCCATTAAATGCAAACTTTTATCCCAGTTATTAGTCGTGTGTTTAGCACTCGAGGGACGTATAAATACATAAGAATTTGGCGTTTCGTCTCATTATAACAAATGCAAAAACTCTGCTTATATTCGGATCAAGTTTTATATGGCTTTCACTTATTACTCGACAATTGGGTGCCTCTAATGGCAGAGCATTTCTCGATTCTTTTGATACGAAATGTTATGATAAGAGAAGAAGAACTCAATAATCATATGAAAGGACGACTCGAATGTCATAATAAATGATTGGATCAGAAATTATTGCAAACCATAAGATATTGCAAAAAAATATATAATAATAAATAAATTCATTATTGAAAATATTAAGAGAAAAAAAGTATTTATTGATCGCAAGACTAAAGTGAAAGACAAGAGAGAAATACAAGATATACAGTAATAATAATAATAATAGAGTTTTTTTTGTGATTAATTCGTTTGCATTTGATATCATATATTGTATAACTCTATGGATGTATAACATAATGGATAGAGAAATTCATGCGAAGTTTGGGAATGTTTTTTCATCACAAATTCAATTTATATTAGGACTCATTGTCTGAATCAGTAGAGCATATCCAGCAATAAGAGGAACGGCTGAAAAAACACCGAAATCTACTTTTCAAATGTAAAGATCGAAAAAAATGTTGAGAAATCAAAGAAATAAAAGAGATTTCACTCATATTAGAGACCGTTAACAATGCTATGGCTTTGCTTTGTATTTGAATGTGAGGTAAAAGTAGTGGTATTTTATAGATTGGGTCACAAGACATGCCATCAATTATTATTCAACGAATCGCTTCCACACAGGGATGGAGTGGTAGTAGTGGATAGTCTTTTGGCCAAACAATCATTACATAAAAACATGAAAATACTATTGAAAGCCATCGATGAAGACATTTGTGAAGAGCACACAAATCGTGGTTAGTATTAAGCGAACATTTCATCTCTCAGAAGACAAAAAACTTAAAAGGAAACACACATTTTTGGCTCCCTTTCCAACCCTTATATCTTCATCAGCGACGACGAGACTCGAAGTAAGCGATCATAAGATTTGGTAAAAGAAGACAAAATATTACCAAAAGTGTTAAACATTGGACTAAAACCATAAGAGATGGACTTTTTTGGCCAAAAACAAGAATTTTGTGCTTATAATTCACTGCAATAGTTATGGGAATACAGGGAACAGATAGAAGGAATCAGACAATATAGAGGGGGGTCGACAGTGGAAATGGTTGTTCCAGAAAAAAGGGGGTCCAATGAAAAAGTTTTAGTTAGAGTTTAAGCATTTGAATGTGTTTTTCGCGTTTTGGGATAAAGAGATTTATTTAGGGGTTTATCCGAAGAGTTTCGACGGCAGCATAAAATTGGTAAAAAGCTAAGGGACTCACACCAGAGCACAGGCATATAGAGGCTGAGTAATAGGCAGAGAGAGATAGTCACTGTTGGATAAAAAAGTATAAAAACAAACAAAACGGCAAAATGTGATATAACATGAATGTTAGATTAGGCACAAACTCAGGGCTATATTAAGTCAGTTATACCTTTAAAACCCTTTAAACAACAAATGCATACAATTGTCTGCATTGAGAGCACAGGCATATAAACAGACATAAAAAAGTCTGTGAAGAGAAAGAGAGAGAAAATAAAGGAATGGAAAACACGTCAAAATAACAGCGAAAAACATGCAAATCTCTGGGGAACTGTGCAAACGGTATGGGTAGAGAGAAAGAGCACAGGCATAGCCGAGATGTGCAGCAGAGAAAAGGCATCAGAAAATAAGAGCCGATATTACACACGTTTATGGAGTGAACGGAGAATATACAGAATAAATGCATCTGCAGTTCAGAGATAAGACACTACTGAGAGCACAGCCCTAAACAGCCCTAACACGTAAGACAAGCAAAACAGCAAAAATAGTGAAGAAAACAAAAGCAAAAGTCGTTAAAAGTGTGAGCACTGGTAATCTAGTGCTGGATCTGATGAGAAAAGTGACTCAAAATTAAGAGTGTATTTGATTGGAGTGAATGTCATCTCCAATATCACAACAATACATGTATTTCACACGGGATTAGGCGCCGGCACTTTCGCCCGATCGATGAGCCGATGCTCATACACCTCTCATACTACTTGAGCTCACTGTATATCTCAATGATGTGGCCATCAGTCCATTCCTAAACTGAAATGAATGACTCGTCGGCGCTGTGGACATAAGGACTAAAACTCTTTAAGTAATGGCCGGTTAGGCGATAGCACAGGCGATCATAGCACCGACCAATGAGTCACTAGTGTGTTAAGAGCTAAATGAGAAGATATGGCACCGGATCACAAAAACAGAAGCCCTTCAGAAGCCTCTCATATAAAGCAAAATCTCGACAAAAGCGCAAATAATTAGCTCTCATATAAACGACGGATGGCTTTCACGACTGGCCATTATATGCGGAGCCCAGTATTCATCACAATCGCCAAATTAATGTCACGAACCCCTAACCACCTGATGACAGATTTATATTCTTATTGGACACCCATTTATTGTCAGCGCCAAACGCTATATAATAAGAGATGACTCTTTTTTGCACACATACTCTTCCCTAGCGCTGGAGATGTGATGCCATTCACGCCATAGACTTCTCACTCAATTTTGAATAATTTTCGTTATTTCCCAAAAATAGCTCAAAATGTTAGGCATTGACTGAGACTCGAAAATAAACGCAAAAATATTAGCAAAAAAAACTTGTGATCAAATGAATAGCTATTTTGCATCACATCTTATGTCTCACTCTTTTTCCTCAACTAATTTATGACCAATTTTTGTCATTTGTTGTCAATAACAGCGCCAGTGTTGGCACTCATATGCAGACCGAATTCCCGAATGGCACTACCAATGTCAGGGTGCAGGAGTCGGTCAGACGTATACATTATATTGGACTTTACATAACATTCAGTTATAACACACAAATCGATACCAAATATCAAGAAATATATACCAAAACTAAAATGAAAGTCACATTTCATGTACATTAGACACTGGTATGTACTCTGTCCCCCCTTCCCGCTTCACTTCCCCCTTTGCAAATTGGGTAATACTCTGCATCGGAATCAGGGGGACCTCCAAACACACATCGAACTGCCTATCGGTGCACAACATTTAGCATTCGTATTGAGTTAATGGCATGAAAATTAAAATGAGAGCCGAAGAGAAGACTCGAAACAAATACAATCCATAAGTATTTACTGTATATAAAAAAACCTCTTTTAATGTAAATTTGATTTTTTAAGTACTCTTTTATTTTATTATACATACAATAAAAGCATTCATTTTTCTCTTATTTTGACGTTATTTTATGATATTCTCTATAAAGGCCTTTAGTATTAAAATGAATTTTTCTCATTATATTCGATGGCTTTTTATACACTTCAATGCATACAATCAATTCTGGCGTTCATTTCAAGGGTTTTTGCAAATTATATTTCAATTCAGAGTCCAAACGAAAATGTTTTTAAATTGATTTAAATTTGTTTTTTATATATATTTATATTTCCTTTCGCTGAGAGAAAGAGAGAAAACATTATGAAATTTTATGAATTATTTTTCATATATATATTACAATAAATCGATTTTGAATTCATGTTTAGTTAAACAGAAATGTTTTTAATGATTACACACTTAAATGAATTGAAAGAATAATAATAACATTTTTATTATAATAATACATATATTTTTTATTTATTGATTCGCATAAATAATTGACATTTGAATGAATAAGTTATCACTTTTTTTCATATAAAATTCACATTAAGTTTTGTGGCTTTTTATATCAAATACTCTTGTATTGCATGTATTTGTTGGCAATGAATGGTATGAAAAATATATATAAGAATTTCAAAGCAAAAAAAAATTTCACTTTAAAAATGAAAATAAAAAAATTCATTTTTATCTTAAGAAATGAAATTTCAGAAAACATTTCACACTTTAAAAGAATAACTATTTATATAAATGAAGTTATTATAGAGTTTTTGCTCAAAAGTCTCTTCAAAGACAGCATATAATACATAATATAACGAAATCTTTTTCATTATTCATCACAAGAAAAATCAGTTTAAATGCAATTTTATGTTTGAATAATAACATAAAAAGTCATAAAAATCAAATACAACTATAATAACAATAAAAGCCAAATAAAACTTAAATAACGATTTTTATATCAAATTTTACTCCGAAATAAACGCCTGAGTTAGAGGTCAGACCAATACTCAAAATTCAAACATAATTTTTTGCCAGAATTACTGCAAATGAATAAAAAGATAATAATATCTCATAATAAATATCATTGATCTCGACCTAACTGTGCGAATACACATTAAAATACATATATTTAAACTTTTGAATAGAGTTAGTGCACTGCAGGTGGCACTCGGAATAATGTCTGGCCAGAGGCACAGGCAGAAAATCTTAGCTATTCTCCATAATAGACATAACCAGAATGTAAGGCATACATCAGTTTGTGAAAAGAGAGCACAAAAAAGGAATTCATAAGTATTTAAATTTTATGATAAATTTTTACTAAAAGCCACTCGACTTCTCTTTGCAGACAAACACACAACAAAAAATGGTTTAAATATTTTTTTATTTTTCATTTTAGTTATTTTTTTTGCAGGCAATCGTATATATAAAATAGGATTGACTTTAAGCTCAATAATAAAAAAAAATCTGAAGAATAATAGCAAACGAATGACAAAGAATTGAAGAGAAAAATAGCTTCTCATAGAATAAATATATTTAATACTCGTGTATAACATATAAGAGAAAATAGTAATGATTTTCAATAAATTATTCAAAGAACAAATAGTTTTTAAAAGAAGAGTTCATCTCATCTCTGAACAAAAAAAAAGTTGTAGACCTCTAGAGGTATAGACCCTATCATTGTATGTGAAGAGACGTACAAACAGTTCACTGAAATTTTTATGTTATTTTTATTTATAAGTTTTATATTCAATATTTAGTTTTGTGTATAATATATTGCGAGTAAATTACCCTTAAGAGCACTGGATGTTAATGAAGGGCTCAATTATTTTTCTCATCCATGGCCTGTTCTCAGCAGTCATTATTAGCACACGTTTTAGATATCATTTCTATTAATCCTTTTATATGCCTAACCCTTAGACTCCGGCGCTGTAAGTGATTTCACGGGAATATTGTTTTCAAACCAAATATTTTTATATACAAAATATTATTTCACTAATGAAAGAGTTTTCGCCAAAAACACAAAACATGTAACTCTATGTCGGATAAAAACTTCAGTGAAATTAATACTTTTTAACCCTTTTTAATGATTAATATTTTTATGCATTATTTTTATAACAATTAGTTGAGAAAAAGAGTGTGTTTTGGCTTATAGTCAAAAACAAAAGTGAAATGATTTATTTCGCAGAGAATATGAGATATATTTTCATATTTAAAATATGAATTCAACTCAACCATCAAAACAAAAAAACACAGTCAAAAAACACTGCGAAAAGTTCAACGAAATTGTTGTGTATATTAACCATAAATATGTTTATGAATGCTTTGAATGCTTTTTGCGAACAAATGCCATAATATTTTAAAACTAACATTCATTTTAATTATCGCTTATATTAATAAACATTAATTGCAGTGAATTTTCAAATAATTGTATTTAGAGTTAGAGAAACACTTGAAAACAGAACCTGAATATTAGTTATACACTTGACTTGAAATGAATGAATGTTTGGAATTCACAAAAAGGTTATATCAAAATATATGTAATAATGTATGAAATATAAAATATTAGACAATTAGATGAAAAACACAACCAATGCATTCATCACAGCATTAAGTGTAGCAAAAGAGCAAACATTTTTGTAAATAATTTACTATTCAATTGAATTTGAATTTTTAGCAAACATTTAAATTCTCGAAAAATAAAAACAAAAATTATTGCTTAAAAATTCAAAATCAATTTATTTTTATATTTATTTTTCACAAATATTTTCATTGAAACTGAAATTTGAATTAAATGGGAATAAATGCCAAACGTTTTCAATCAATAAATGAATTATTTTAAAAAACAAGTTTTTCATAACATATATATTATTTTATATATTATTTTTCATTAAAAGTATTTCTCTTTAAAATAATTTCAAAATAGACTTTTCAATTGTAAACACGATTTTCATATTTAGACGAATAAATAAATACTTTTTTAATGTTAATAATTAAATAAATAAAAGTCTCATTAGAATTGCATTTCATTTAATCGCTTAAAAAAATTACTTTTCTTTAAAACAATCATTTATTATATGAAAGACTTTTTCACTCATTCATAATCAATACGAATGAGGAAAGTAGTCATCGATAGATATTTTCTATGCAT
>JAQIXR010000415.1:0-28569 GCA_034700825.1 Quadroppia sp. Gr-Ori-00064 | reverse complement strand
ATTCATGTCTTAAGTGACGCTGAATCAGGTGGTAATTCATGTCTTAAGTGACGCTGAATCAGGTGGTGATTCATGTCTTAAGTGACGCTGAATCAGGTGGTGATTCATGTCTTAAGTGAATCCAAACGAAAGTCAATGTTATTCAAGTCGAAGACATTCGAGTCAAAGCAGTTCTCATGTAATGGGAGGTCTGATGGCTGTGCCGGCAATGGGTCGGACGTGTCGTCGTCTTTGGGGTCTGACGTCTGGCGCGAGTCTTAGTCGTAGTCTTCGTTGGATTCCTTTTTCTGGTGGCGAATCCCCCCCTCCTCTCGCGCCTCCCTTTTGGCGATTTGAGACTTCTCTCGAATACCAGTTCTTCTGACGGAATCACTTCTTATGTTCTGACTCTGAGATCACTTCAGACGTGACGAATGGGAACTGTTTTTGGTCTTCAATTCATTCTTCAATTGAATGATTCGTTCCTTTAGTTTCAGATCTTCATTGATATCATAAGATCTGATGTCTTGTCGATGGCTTTGTCGTGGATTTGGATCAGATCAGAGACTTTGAAATATTTTGCGACTGTTTTCGACATTTGATGAAATGTTTTAAAAGTTTTTCAAAAATATTTTTATTTATTGTTTTATAAATTTCTTTAAATTTTTGAAAACTTTTTATTTTATTATTGAATAAATGATTTGAATTTTGTCTAAATTTGTCTTCAATTCAATTGAGTATAAAATAATTGAAATCTCTTTTCGAAACAAAAGTTTTTATCAAAACTATATCATTGTCTCTGAAGTCAACCGAAAGTGTTTTCATTTATATGTTTGTATGCATTAATAACAACAAAATCTCAAATTTTTTTCTATAAAATCAAAAGTTTTCATAACTTTTAATATTATTTATTTGAGAACATTGAATGAGTGCTGTTGTTACGCGACAAACACCCTGATTAAGGGGTAAAATTGAGTCGAAGAACATTTTTCAACAAAACCATTTCTTATGTTTTCTTAAAATCGTGACTTTTTACCTAGAGTTTAAAATTCAGGTGAAAATTGTTTAAAACCCCTTCACTGTATGTGATGTTATGCATAACGTTATCTATGAACGACTCATGCATTGAAGCAGAGGTGCAAACGTTGCACACATTATAGCATTATATGAGATATTAATAATAATAACAACAATAATGACTTCAATCATGACTTCAATCATGTCTTCATGTCTTTCAAACACGAAGTGAACCACAATTTTTCACTCAATATATCGTTTGTTTCACTCATTATTTAATCATTTAATCTGTAATTTATTTATAAATACAAACAAAATGACGAATTGATTACAATTTTTTTGTCTATCATTTAATTTTTGTCACCATTTGTGTCAACGACTGAGACATCAATTAGTCTTCATTTGTCATCATTTTTGTCCTCTTTTACAAAAATAATAATAATTTTTTCGTTTGTATTAATTGTAATCAAAATTCATGAAAATATTATTTAAATTAATTTTTTGACGACTTTTAACAAAAATATCACAATTTTTTGAAACAAATCATTTCTTAACTCATTGTCAAAAATGAGTGAATTTCAATGGTTTGTATTGTCTTTGGATGTGCTCTGAATGCCATTCACTCATCCATTGTCTGACATTTCACTTAAGGATGTACTCATTGGTCGACTCCTCAAGAGTTTCAACATTTTTGATATCAATGTTACTCATCGTTTACGGCAGCTTTCGGTACCAAATGAGACATCTTATGACATCTTAAGACATGTTCACCACTTAACACACATTTGCTTTTCTCTCAACAGATCTCTTAATATGGAAGAAGAGGCCAAACAGAAGGAAAAGGATTCCGGTGTTCCGAACAGTGAAAACAGTTTAGTATTGTTTTGATCCCATTTAAAGATATCTTTAAAGACGTCTTCGTTTCAATCGTTGGCAACAGTTGTTGTCAGACATTGAATCGAGTTATTTGTAATCTTTTGATTAGACATTGCTTCAGATAATGGCTTTGTCTTTATATATATATTTCTAATCGCACTGTTGTTGACATACCTGTGCAGATGTACAGACATTGGACACATTACAAGCCCTATGTCTGCCATTGGGTGCATCGATATCACTGCTCATAATGTTCTTCTTCTTCGACTCAATGCAAATGCTTTTCGCCATTTGTACGGCCAGTGAGTATTGACTCAAAGAAGTCTTTAGTCGAAAAATACTAATGAAAACTGTCTTTGGATTCAGTCATCGCAGCGATCGCTTTGGCCTTTCTATTGCTTCCGATGTGTCAGTACATACTCAGGCCCTGCACTGACAAGAAGAAGTGAGAAGTCATTCAACACTGATTTGTGGCATAAATTTAATCGTCGATTCTTTGTCACAGAATATCGTTTGGAATCTGTGGCCGCTTTACGGCTGCAGAGTTGGTCTCGTTTTCATTATCCGTTACCATTGTCTGCATTTGGGTTTTGACGGGACATTGGCTTCTGATGGACGCCATGGGAATGGGTCTGTGCGTCGCATTCATAGCCTTTGTTCGTCTGCCGAGCCTTAAGGTCTCGACACTACTCCTGACGGGACTACTTATATATGACGTCTTTTGGGTCTTCTTTTCCTCTTATATATTCTCATCCAATGTTATGGTATGTCTTGTCCTCCAACTGTTTATGTATTGAATGGCCCAAAAATAACCCTTTCCTTCGTCTGAATCAGGTAAGGGTAGCCACCAAAACAGCGGACAATCCGGTGGGGATTGTGGCCAAAAGACTGCATTTGAATGGCGTTAGAGAACCGCCGAAGTTATCACTGCCGGGAAAACTGATATTTCCTTCGATGCAAAATTCGGGCCACTTTTCAATGTTGGGTTTGGGAGACATCGTATGAAATTGACTTACCTTTTCATTGCCAACACTAATTGTTTTGCGAACTGTCCCCTTCAGGTGATGCCCGGACTGTTGCTGTGTTTCGTACTCAGATATGACGCCTACAAAAGAGCACAATTGAATTCAGTGGAGGCCGGGGTTCCGCCCCCTAACCATCTCAACAAAATTACATATTTTCACTGTTCACTCATTGGATACTTTTTCGGTATTTTCGGTCAGAAGTTAACGATTGGATGCGATAAAAAGTGTCTTCTATTTCTCAGGTCTATTGACAGCTACCGTTTCGAGTGAGATATTCAAGGCCGCACAGCCGGCGCTCCTGTATTTGGTGCCGTTCACATTACTTCCACTCTTGACAATGGCTTACATTAAGGTATGAATCCATTGATCAAATATATAGCCCCTTAAATCTCAAGCCCCCTAACGTTTGCACATTCTTTGAAGGGTGATTTGCGCCGAATGTGGTCCGAGCCCTTCATCACAGCCAATCTGCCCAAACATCTCGAGGTATGACGTATTGAAGACATCGTTATGACTAAAATCACTCATTACTACCGAATCTCATTAACTGTACATTGAATTCATGTCATCCAATGTGAGTCACATTAGAAGAAAGCAATCATTGAATCATTAAATGAATTAATTTTATGTGAATTTGTTGGAAAAAAGTGCACAAAAAGACTGACAAATGTGTAAAATATATGTAAATAATTCTATAAATATTATTGTATTTTACGTTAAAATCATAGAAATAATACATTTTTTATTTGAAAATTAGATTCAAAACCAAATCATTACTAATATTTAATTTGATATCAAATCAAACGAATACTTATTTGTATAGAATTTTTTAAATTTGAATTTTTTTTAATTATTATTTAATGAATTGATTGACGAATATATATATTATATGAATATTAGATTCTTTACAATTGTTTATAATTGTGTAAAATATATACAACCCTTATATACAATACAGTCTATGATGTCTTACAAACAAATGTTGTATTTTTTAATTAAATTATTACAAAAACTATATCAACAAAATTGAGTCACTTTTTTCTGTTAGTTTTTTTTAAAACAAATATAAAAACCAAAAAATATTATTTATATAATTTTGAGACGAGTTTTACGTCTTTAAAGTCTAATTATATATCAATTTTTATCACTTTTCTTAAGATATAATAAAATCCGATTTACTATTGAATTATTGTATCGTTTTTTTGCTAACGATTGCACTTAATGTCTGTTCTATAAAATTAATTAATATTTGTTTTTGAGATTTAAAACAAAACGTTGAAAAATGACTGAAAACCTAATTCCTATCGATTATGAAATGTCATGTTTTATATGAAGACGAAAAACACATTAATTTTAACCCATTTTTAATACAAAATCATTTAATAAATTATTGTTAACTCAATATTAAAGTCATTTTTCACATGAATTCATGAAATATTTGACAAAAATTTCACATAAAAATTGAGATAATATTGTATTGGATAGAAAGGACAGGGGCATTGAGAACAGGGGTGCGTTGAGGTGAAGGCATAAAAAATCTTGAAATAAAAATCACTTTTAATTGAAAAACTTTTAATAATTTTCAAAAAACACTATTTATTTGGTATTTATTAACGAATTGATGACTATTTTTCACTCAAAAAAAAACATTAAAATTAATTAATGACTTAAATATGAATTCAATTTAATTGCAATTTAATCACACATTAAATGAATTTTAAAGATTTACATCAAATTGGGATTAATTTAATGACAGGAATAACAAAAATAATTTAAATATGGAATGCATTTCACATTTTTTTTCGTTTGTCTTTAGTTTTAAATTAAAATTTCAAATCATTTTTATAGTAAAAAAAAATTATTCAAAAAAGTATTGATTCGTTTGGAAAGAGTTTTTTCAAAGAAAAAAATTGTTTGAAAAATAATATGAATATTAACGTCAAATCAAAGACTTTCTTAAAATCTATTTAAAAAATCATTGAAAGACTTATTAATGCCTAAAAATAGGCCTTTTTGTGGCTTTTGTGCGAATTGAAGCCAAGTTGGGTCTCATATAAGACAATGACTCGCATTATTCACTCTATTATTTAAATATATATTAAAATTAAATTAAATATTCATTAAAAATGGCATCAAATCTGAATTAATTCAAAAATTAAATAATTTTATGCATTTTTAGCCTTTTTTTGATTAAATCCGCGATTAATTGTTTTTTAGATTGACTTAAATATAAGAAAAATTAAATAATTTTTTTCAACATTTATCTAAACATTTAATATAGAACTCAACCAATAATTGGCATAAATTTTATATATTTATTATTAATTAATATTAATATTAATCTTCGCTTTGAGTCCCTCTGACTCTGCCCTGATTTCGTTGCTGTAATCAAAACAAAAAGACATTTATTTTTAATAACATATCAAAGAATCGATTGCTTTGTGTCAGACCTCATCCAACTCTCGTTTGGTCTTCTCTTCTAAGTCTCGGATGTCTTGCATAGTGAGTCCGTGCCATCGGTCGATCCAAGAGAACACTTGTCGGTGAAAATTTAAAAATATTCGCCTTTCGGTCTACCGGTGCCCAAAAAACAGTGACGAAAGTTATAGTTAATAATCAAATAACTTAATTGAATGACAAAAACCTTTTGAATGAAATTTTCGACTTTATTCTGAAGTCCAAACCATTTGAACTCAACGGTAACCAACTTATAGGCGCACATCACCGGCTCTACCGTTTCCTAAGGGGAACAGACATTGGGATTGGCATAAAAAGGATCGCAAACATACCATCCATTTGCCACTCAATGGACCCCTTCCTGTCTTCTGTGATTTAATAATCTTCGGGTCCTCTGACTCCTTATAATCCTTGGCCAAAGAAGAAGACATTCATTAACCAAAAGTCAAACCAAAAAGACATTTGTTTTTTGTCAATACTTTTGTCAAAACATTATCGTTGGCGATGTCGATGAAGACCACATCCCGTTGTTTCAACTTCTCTGGACTCAGTTCGTGTGCATTGTCTTGTGTCCCTCTGTCTGGGGAATGCATTGTCTCAATAGTGATGTGAAAGTTGTTTTTCATGTAATCCGGGTTCTAATGAAAATGGGTTAACAGTTTTGTGGTTAGAATTCTGTGATTTAAAGCCCAATAAAAAACCAAACAATACTTACAGTAATAATGGTTTTACAATAGGGGTATGCATTCCAGGCCTCTTCATGGATCTCAAGGGAACCCTTCGGTGCCAGAAATTTGACAAAAGCCGGAACTTTGCTATCGGTTCACAATTTGAGGATATTTTATGTGATTTTAATTACAGATAATTTTGAGGAAAAAAATGCGAAAACTTTTTTTTTCGTCATTCAATACAAGAAATTATTGACAGAAAAAAAGGATAAAAAATAATATAAAAAGACATTCAAAGCATTGGACAGTGATTTAGGTTAAGGTGGGGTCAGAAGTCACAAGCCATGGGCTGTGCAGCACATTATGGAACCGTTAGAAGGACTGGCGATTTTTACATACCTGGCCAAGTGGTATATCTTATACGTGTATTGTCCTCTGGAGAATTTGCCCCCTAGTAAGGGGTGGTTATCGAAGGGCTCATTCTTGATCACTTGTACCCCTTCTCCACCGCCCGTCTCATTCTTGGAAGCCTCGGCCACAGAGAACAACTGTCCGATTTGGTACTGAATGGACAATTTGTATAACAATTATGACATGGGATCAAACGGATCAATAGATCGCTCACCTCTTCGACAGTCAGCGGTAGTATTACTCGACTGAAAGTGAAAGACAAACACATTTTCATTGATTAGACGCCGGTTTTTGACATCATTTTTCATTGTATTTATGTTAGGATAAAACCATTCAAACAATACTCACAACTCTTTTATTTGCATTACTTTTGTTTTGAACTAATTATTAAATATTTATTTAAATTGTAATTAAATTATTTAAATTAATTGATGAAAAAACTAATAATTTATTTCACGTTATGAACGCCAATAAGAGATATGTGTAATGAATGTGTTTGAATGAAATCACGTCAATAGTATTGACACTAAAGTCGAGATTATTTCATATAAAACACAATTTGGTCACAAATTTCGTGTAAATGAGACCAACATTACATGGATTGACGGATCTGTTGACACCAGTGGTCGGTCGGACACACACTCCCTGTGCTCGCAATGTGTATACTAAAGAGCATACAAGACATACAACGATTGCATAAACGACCGCATGATTGCTCTCCATCCAAACCCATTGCATAGAGCCTACCTGAGCAGAGCTCGAGCCCTGTGTTTCACTGCTATCTCATCACTAATTGAATGTTGCCTTTGAGTCAATGCTGTCTACAGTCGACTATGTGTTTGAACGTTACATACAGTGAGAAGTCATTGAGTGATTGAGTGAATTGTAAGCAATTTTAAGATAAAATTACAATACATTTGATTGCATGAGATTTGACACATTGACGACACTTGAGTACAGGTGACGAATCCTTGGGAAAGGGGTGTCGAATAAAGGGGAACATTCGTATCGATTGAGAATATAATTTGTTATAAAAAAAATTAAAAAGTTTTGAAAGTTTTAAAGACAGTTAACTAATATATACTGTCACTCAATTAGCACCTTGGTTACCTTATATCTGACCTTGGTTACCTATAAGTTAAATTCCTAACAATGATATGTAATATTCTCTATAATATCTGCAAATATTCAGCGCTTTTCGAATAAAATTTTTTTTTTTGAATATTTTATTTCAAAAAATAATAAACAAATAATATTTTCGTCGAAAACAGACCAAAACTGAACTTTTGTTGAGCACTAGTATTACGATTAACAGCGAAGCCATTGATTTGTACGCAAGTCATGAATGAATAAAGATTTCAAATTCAAAAATCGTTTTCCGATATAAAAAAATAATTATAAATTAGGCGAAAAATATTGGAAAAAAAGTTTTTATTTTGAAACCAAAAACTAATCAAAAATAACTGTAAAATAAGTTTAGTTCAAAAAAGTTGACAAAGTTTTCAATGAGTATTAAAATTGAAATAAAAAATATTAAATCATTTTATGACACATTATATGAATTTAAATGCAATCTAATTATAGCTATAATTATATATTTTTTAATGAAATTTTTTAATAATAGTTAAGAAATTTTTTGACAGTGAATTGAAGTGTTGTTTAGATATTGAATTGATTTAAACTTTTTGTTTGTATTGAATGTCGTTATTGATTGCAGTCATTGAACACTTGCTTTCAATTATGCAATAAAAACAAATGTTTCGATAGTTTTGTAATTTATTTAGTTTTCAATGCATTGAATTGTGTTTTGAATTTCACTTCAATTATGAATATATTGTACAATAGATTAACGAGTTTTGGCTTTCATTACGTTTTGCCGAAACTTATTGTCAACAAAATTCATATCAAAAGAGATTTTTGTCTAAAAACAAATAATTATTTATTTTCGAGAAACTTATTGTCAGTAAAAAGAGTCAACTTTTATGAGACAATCAATGGTTATTCAAATGCAAAGAAACGGATCAAAAGTGACGTGAATTCAGTGGACAATAGCTTACAGTCATTGAAGTCATCGAAGAAGCGATCGCTGAGAAAGAAAGCCGTCTTCGATGTCAACGACAGACGACATCCAGTGCTGGCATTCACTACTGCAGAGGAATATAATATCGAAGACATGAGCGATGCTCTCAAAGAGCAAGGATTGTATGAATTGGTGCCACTGTTTGACGATGAAGACGAGGATGTGCTTCACTTGACCGCCAAATATGAGATAAATCACATCCGAAGAGAAATATTTATTTTTAGGTTTTCTGAATGAATGAATCCATTGATTATTATCTAACGATTGTTTGTGTCTTCAGAGAGGGATCAGTTGTCTTCTGGAATATGCCTTACGTTGAAGTGAATATCAAATTTAAGGGTTATTTCTCTATGACTTATGTCTCCCATTTCTCACCCCCTTTAGTGCGAAGCGATTCTCAAGTTTGTGAAACCCTTTGAAAGCAATCCTTTCGACAGAACTCTTGTCGACGAAGAACAGGAAGAAATGCACTTCGAGTTCGTTAAGTAAGTCGTGTCCTAAGAGTTGAATATCTTTAAGGCCTTTGATTTGATCTCAAAAACACTTTCAGCTCTAAAACGAAACTACAAAAGGGTTTAATTTGTTTATCAAACGAAGAGAACAATGATTTATATCTAGAGAAATATGCCTTTTCTAATGCCATCGCACTGTCAGGTATGGACTGTCCTTCACGTCAATGTTATCGCAATTAACTTATATTTGACTATCAGTTAAGCTCTCGATTTGGGAGTCAAGTCTCGACCGGTATATCCAGAGCATTGAATTCGTTAGTCAGGTATCGATGGATGTGATTATCATATGATTTGTTGGACATTAATTGCGATTATCTTCGATCGAAAGGACATGAAATTAGGTGCGAAAATAAAACTAACTCGAGATCAGGTCTTCAGGAAGACTGGAGAGCTTTTCGATTTGAAACACGACATTAACTTAAGCTCCGATCTCCTGGACATCCCTGACTTCTATTGGGACCGACAGGAACTGGAGAAACTATTCTCAGACACAATCTATTTCTTGAATATCAGGAAACGAACGAACGTTATGAATGAGAAACTCAATCATTGCATAGAACTCATGGAATTGCTGTCCAGTCATCTCAATGACATACATCACGTCCGACTCGAATGGATGATAATTGTGCTCATTATGGTTGAGGTCAGACATTGAGTCAAATTTTTTCAATACCGTCTCTAATGTTATCATTTGTTCCATTGATTTATAGGTTGTCTTTGAGTTCATTCATTACGCCGAAAGACTTTTTTGAGGAGAGTTTCGATCAAATAATTGACATTTTATTTACTATTTTATATAAATTATATGAAATATAATGAAAATATGTTTCAATAATCAACGGCTAAGGCGTCGAAGAACTGATAGACGACTGGCTTTTCATAGTCTAAGACATATTTTTGACAACTCTTCCAAAAGAATGGAAATCTGTTTTTGATTAGAAATCATTAAAAAGTCATTTGTTTTCACAATTTAAATGTCAAACCCTTTGTATTCCAAGCACTCGACTATTGGATGATCTTTTTTGAAACACTGGACTTGAATTAGATTGAAGTATAGTTTGGAAACTCTTTGAGAGATCTCTTTATTCACTGAATGCAGACATTGTTTGAATTCTTCGTCACAATAACAATGACTTCTAAAGTGTGTCACAAATTCATGTTTAAATAACGAGTCAATCGATTAAAGAATATTCTTATCAATACTTTGTATGAATCGCTGTATTCGTGAGATTGTATTTAGTGCTCCACTTCTCGATGGAGTCAAAGCACAGGTCGTGTGAACGACAACACATGTCTGGCCACGAAATAGACATTTAAAGACATATATAAAAAGCTCTTTGAATTAGATCTCAATTTTCTATTACACCCAAAGTGTCAATCAATGACAAACCTACCCGTCTCACTCTCAGGCCCCAGGTCCTCCTCGTGCTCAGCAACATTTCCGGCGCCACACCATTTAGTTTCGGGAAATATCTGAAGAAAGGCTTGAAATAAGATCTCAAACAAAGATAACAACAAATATTATACCAAAATTCCGTCGAAAAAATTTCTGTCGATTTTATTGTTATATTCGTTGGGAAAGTCATTACTACCGAAAGGTGTGTTTTCGCCACTTTTCATACCGTTTTGCAACCATTTCGAGCACTTTAGACCCCATTCCGACAGCTCTTTCCTATCGACAAACTTCACTTCCGGCGAACACGACTTCTGGGAAATGGCTTTTTCGGCCAATTGTTTGTCGCCATAAATAAAACAATTGATAATTAAATCGTTTTTAAACTCCATTTCAATCATTCGATGACTTTCTTCACTCTCTTTGAAAACGATTGCTTTTGTTTGACCGCAAACATTGACATCACTTTTGTCTGACTTTTGTTCGCAAACAATCAATTGAACAAAACTTAACACAAAGACAATCAAATGCAATGTTTTGAACATTTTCTTAATTTTAATGAATTTATTGCAAATTCTGTATAATCGAAGACAATGTACTGGATCTGCATTTTATACATTCAGGTGCTATCATATCAAACAGCAATCACTACTTTATTGCCCTATTTTTAACCATAAAAAAAAAACAAAATTCATATCAAATTGTATTTCATTCAAACATTTTTATTGCTTTGTTTTGCTATGAAATACTTATTTGAATTTATTTGTCATTAAATCAATTGAAATATTTATGAAAAAATTGTTAAAATTTATATGAATTTATAATCGTCTTTAAGATATGATATAATCCACCCTTGATTCAATCTTGGTTATTTATAAGTTATAAGCATTTATAAATCATATTAGAAGACAAGTTCATTTGGTTTCAGTCATCAATACATGTGCTCTGAAATGACATCAAAAATATTTTTATCGAATGATTGGATTCTTAGATCTTTTTCGGCTAAAAAGTAATGAATAGAAATTCAATTTTTGGGCAAAGAATTTCTCATAGAATTTTTTAGACAAAGTTTAGAAATGTCGGAATTCGTCGAAAAACTAATGCTATTCTACGGAAAAATTTTTCACAAATTTTGTTTGAAGTAATTGTCTTCTAATGTCTGTCGAACTCTTATTTCTCAATTGATTTCATTGATTGATGTCTTAAATCAAAGACTGGAATATAATCTTCAAATCGACTTCAACCACGACTGCCATTGTCCGCCTCTTCCATCCATTCCTCCACATCAAGACATAGCCCCAAACTTTTGCATACAGTTCTATCCCTTATATTCTGTGCAATAAAAGAGTTATCGTTTCTATCATTTGTGTCTTCATTTGATATTTCTGGAACTCCTGGAATAGATGGCGAGCTATCATTAGCCCCATTCGTTATCATAATTACCTTGATCAAAAAACACTCGTAATAATTGTATTTCTGATCAATGATTAGTGATATTCTGTAATAAAAACTCATTCAATAGAAAGCAATTGAAAGCCAATTGAAAAAAAAACTTTTGAAACGGTTTAATGAAAATATTTTTCATATTTTTCTCATTAAATGAATCATAAAAATTGGTGTAAAATGTTTGCGACACTCAATTCGTGCCCATATTAGCAATGAGTTAACCTTTGGGTTGAATGGACTTCAGGTTTGCAATCGAAGGAAAGGGAGATAAGTGTCGGACAAGTGCTGTATTTATTGCATTCATTGATAGCTTTAAGCATTGATAAGGCGTTCAGTCATTCAGTCGTTCAGTCATTGAGTGTTGAGTTTCACTAATAGTAAACATATAAACAAAATGTCAAACAATTGTAATAACAATGATTTTGTGGTCGATTTGAACAAAACAATTGTGTTGTCATCCATTTGAAGACATTGTGCACGAGATGGCCAGTTATGGGCACCTGAATACCGGTGCCAATCATGTAGAGCCGGTGCGAAAGCACCGCAAGTGTTGTGGCTTTTCGGCCCGTTTTGTCCATTACTTTCTCTTCATATTTAACTTCATTTTCCTATTGAGTGGTCTTTTGATACTTGTTCTGACCATCGCTTACGGAAGACCTCAAATAGATTTGGGAGAAACACATCTCAAGCAAATCCAGTCACTGATACCGACCACACATTTGGTCAATTTGATCCACTACTCGATGGTGTTGTCGGGAACTGCCATTTGTCTCATATCATTGGCCAACGCCTTCATCGGCTGCTGTAGTCATTCATCTGACCATTCATTCACCGAAGCGATCGAATTGCAGACAGAAATACCCCTGACTTCTGGCCGAACGGCGATCAGAGAGCGATATAATGGCGACACGAATGGCAGCCGAAGACCAAAGACGACCAACTCGTCCATAGTGTTGTGTTTCTTCATCTTTGGTCTTCTCTTTCTGTTTACTTTGCAGTTAATCATAGGTTTGATTGCATTCATATCAGTCACGCCCAACTCAGAAGGGAAGGACGAATTCATGGCTTCCCTCACAGACAATCTCAACGCCAGCGAACTTCTTGTCAAACATAACACACAATTGGAGTCACTTTACTCCCGATTCCGGTGTTGTGGTTGGACTTCATATGAAGACTATGAGACACAGAACAAGTCCAGTGCCGTTCCCGACAGCTGCTGCAAAACGGTTGTCCCAAACTGTGGTCAACGCAAACATCCATCGAATATCTATTACGACGGATGTGTCGAAAAGTTTGGACCCATTCTTAAGGAGTATTTGCTTATCTTGGGTTCGGTAGCCCTTGGCTTCTCCATCGTCGAAGTGTTTGGCCTCATATTCTCGTGTTGTCTTTATGTCCAAATGGCAGCCGATTGAACACAACTGTCCAGTCATACCATTGTCTTCAATATTAGTGATAATGAGAGTTGTCTTCAAATATCACACGAATATCTGTTCCAATGATTTGTTGTCACAAAAGAAAGGATTTCAAAAACGCTATTAAAAACCAAATTAAATACTGACTTCTGTTGTGAATATCTTCAGACATGACTTCCATTATATTTGTCTTTCATTCACTATTTCACCACAATTTTGTCCATCACTTCAGAACCAAATGACAAATAAGACTTAATATTGAGAATAATTTTAATTCTTATTTGAGTTTTAATTATATTATATTTGTATAACTTTTTTACTGTTAATGAAAATCATTTCAAATTATTTGAAAAATCATTTCGTTTTTAAAAATTGATAAACAATTAGACAATTTGTGGTCAATTCGTAATTGAATTATCATTTTATGCATTAATTTATATAATTTTTCACATTTTCTTCATTAAATCACATCATTTGTAGTGAAACTAAAGCTATATTAAGTCAATGGTCAGCTCTAAAGACGATTATGTTTTTCAAACTTGAAATGAATTTTGAAATGCTTTTCATAAACCAATCTCTCGACCATTCAATCCCTGGCCACCCAGTTATTACATACAGTATTCCTTTAGCTTTAAATTATGAATGAATTTAAATTTCGAACAAATTTTTTGCATTTATTTAATTTAATCAAAAAAAGACAAGAATTTGTATAACTTTTTACTGTTTTTAATTTACAATTAAAAAATGAATCAAAAAATAGTTTTTTTTGTCTTTAATTTGTGATTCATTTAAACATTGAAGACATGAAGACATTCATTGAACAGTCTTTTTATTGGTTTGATTCACAGAATAAATCATTCGTTTGATGTCTTGAGTGTTAACGTGAGCCACATATATGTCGTCCCCGTAAGGCATTCCGCCCCTCCTTAGCGACTTGGGATCCAGTGGCTCGTATGGCTCGTCGCCCAACTCCGGGCCCTCAAACTTTTGCGCGGCCTTTAAATGAGATGAAATTAATAATGAAATTCAATATTGAAGTAATGTTTGCATTGAATACCAGTTTCCCCAAAGCATACACACAACGGGTCACGCGAGGGATGTTCTGCAGAAGCAACAGGTCTTCCACTTCGAACAGTCTGTCCTTCGGCACACCATATGCTGAACAGGCCTTTAAGAATTTTGAAATATTGTCTCTCTTTTGCTTGAAGTTTGTTCCCGGTGTGACTGCGCCCGAAACAGAGCCGGGATTTATGACATTCATTAAACTAATTGAAAAATGTGTGAAAACATTAATACATAAAACAAGTGGTAATGCATTCCTTACCGACAGAGAACTACACCATCTCTGAGATACTGTTCATAATCTAATTGACTGATCTCTTGCAGTAAATTCCAAAACCATAATAAAACCTGACTTTCCCGAGTGTTCTCAACAACTCTCTATATATTGAACAAAATAAGACAACTTATCGTCAATTGTTTCCATCTATTGATGTCTTCATACCTTATGCGGTGACATATCGTCAGACATTTCAATCAATGAGTTAATGGTTTCTATCATATATTTTAAGCAAATTATTTATTACTCTTTTATTCTTCGTATTTTGAATGAGAGGACACGGAATCGCAATGAAATAGACCGTCGGGTGCTTTCAAAAAATTCTATTCGCGTCAATTATATACAGAATATAATTTCGTTATTAATTTGCATAACAATTATATATTGAATGAAATTCTTTATTATAATTAATATTAAATTCTAAATAAATATAATTTATAAAAAATAAATATTTTATTATACATTAAAACTCAATTCATCGTTGAATAGACTATTGAACGAATTGTTGTGGAATTGAAGAATATTATTATTATAGGTCTATTGATACCCATGTTTGGAGTCATCGGTTTTTTGCTTACTTTTCGATTCTATTAATAGATTTTGTATAATATAAACACATTTTATGAATACAAGCGATGAAAATGAAGTGTTAATATACTATGATAAACAAAATTATATCATTTGTAATCCGGGTAATACGAGATCACAGGGATTAGTGCCAAAAACCCTTTTAATTTAACTTTATTATTAATGAAAAATTTTTCCAAAATAATATTCTTATATTTCGTACAATTTTTTGCTAAAATATTATCAAAAAAATATTTATTTATTTTATATATTTTTGTAGAAATTGTTTTCATTTGTTTCACATAAAATTAAGTGTTTTCTCATAGTATGAAATAATGTGTTTTTAAGACCTGGAAATGATTTTGTATTTTGAAAGTGAATGAACTGTTTATTGCTTTTGACCTTCAATTTGAAATTTAATATATTTTTTGAAATTTAAACATAAATTTAGATAAGAATTGTTTACAATAAATAAATTCAATTTTTGATCACAACTGAAGTGAAATGAAGTTTTCATTCGCACCTGAACTAAATGTTTGTCAATATCTGACAATTCATTTCAGTTTAAGTCAATTGAATAACTCATTAAATAAACAAAAATTTCAATTTTATATGCCATCAGACATCTCATCTCTGATGGACATACATCCCAGGCCTCTGACACACACAGGTGAGAACAGGTTGTAAATAGCAAAGTGAGACAGAATATAATCTTTAGTTGGATTCCTATTCTGTTGAGTCAAACATACAATGATTTTATTCAAATGAATCAAATTCTACATAAAAGATATTATTCTTCATTATTGAAAACCACATGAATTTGAATCAACTGTATTTCTAACGAACAATTTGTTTGCAATTTGTTTGCAATTTGTTTGCTATTACCCCTTATTGGCGAATGAGTGAAAGTGATCTAGGTCAACAAATGTCAATATATGTTTTAACTAAACAAAAGGTTTTTATTTAAAAAATATATTTTTATAATTCAGTATTCATTCAATGGTATCGCAAGTACTGTATGTGTGTTATGTGTGACACATATTACAGGGTGTTGTGGTTGGGAAGGGGTCAGAGGAATGTTACGAATATTTTGAGTCACACTTGAAATTCGAGGTTTAGTCCTATCCCCTCAACACTAAGCCTATGGTATGGAATATTTATTGGACATTTCATCTCAAAAAATGTTGAACTCTTTTTCATAGAGCCGTCAAAGAGAAAAAGTCGATTGCATTGAGACTTGAGATTTGACTCTATTTGTGATTTCAATTTTCAAGTCGTGTATTGAGATATTGGGTTTGGAGTTGAGATTCAAGTTATAGTTAAAGTGGATTAAGTCAATAGATTGTGACCTCGTTTCCAACTAAACAAATATCATTTTCTACATAATATTCTCAAATATTTGTGTTGTTTTTTGTGGTGTTTTTTTTGATGTTGTCTTTCTGTGTGTCTCGAAAATGATTGCAAAATATATGCTCTTTATGTCCATTGTGTTCAAAGTGATGTGTTCTGTCGTCGAGTGCAGACTCGATGAGCTCAACGAAGACGGCCTGTCGTTGAATAGCTATGCGCTCGAGTCGTCGATTCCGCTCGAAATCATACTACTTATGGACAAAACGATGGCTGTCCTCGAGTTCGACACCTCGGGGAAAGTGCTCGAAAAGTGCCAACTCTTTGACCTCGAGAAGGATTCCGAGAGAGCCGACTCGACCGCCTCTACCAGTGCTCTGCCTGTCATCAAATCAGACTTCAAGACAATGCAAGAGGCGATCAATAAGTGTCGAGATCTGAGTGAAAAGCTCTCACCAGTCGTTAGTCCAGAGCAAAGTTCAACGAATATCACAACCGATAACTCTATGTCACTCTTCTCTCTTTGGCGCGGATTAATACCCGGCACAAAAGTAAGGATTCAGTTGTTTGTCGTTAAACATAAATATTATCTAAAAGTTTTGCACATTATTTGATGTGTAAAGATATCAATGAACACAATGTTTGTCATTATCTCAAACTTTGTTCAGCTTTTCATTCATTAAATATTCTTCAATAATATAACAGTCATTGCATTCAATGATATAATCAGTCATTGAATATAATTCAGAATTTTTTTTACTTTGTATTTTGTTTCATAAAAAAAGAGGATTTCATTTGATTTTTATGACTTTTATGACTAAATATTCATTTCATTCGTGGGTTATTTGACAACAAAAGTCAGACGAGTTTTGTTTGATTCAGTCATTCGTATAGAATTCACATAAAGTCTAACAAATGTTGACTAAAAAAACACTTTTTTTTATTATTTATTGAAATGCAATCAATTGTTAGACCAATACTAGAGCGGAACAAATGTCTGAATCATTTTTTATACATAACTATTGTTTTCCTGTTCTATAAAAAATTTCATCTCTTAAACCAAAGCCAATGTCAGATGAAATCATTTTATGGTATTATTTTCATTCAAAAAAAAAGTTTAAAAAAAGTTAAAACACAATAATTTTAAAAATACTGTTCATTATTGAAGGAAAGGTTGGCATTGAATAAATTTTTTTTGAATAATTTTAGAATTGCATTAAAATCGACGCAAAGGCTAAGGATTAGTGAGATTATAGTTGACATTAATATATAGAGAACTCGTTTTAAGACAAAACTAATTGACAATAAATATTACAATAAAAATATTACTGTTTATTGAGTTCAGTGTCACTCAGTTTGCAGTCAAAAAAAATGTTTATTTTAATTAACATTGAATTTAATGTTAATTTAATTTCCATAATAAGTGGTGCGGTTTAGGAGATACGGCCAACTCATACGATGATCTTGGTCAGAAAAGGGATATAGACCTCTGCTGCCGAGCCCACGATCACTGTCCCATTAGGTTAAAGGTAATATAAATGGGATAAAAATTTGATTTAATTCCACTCTAACCCTTATAGGCCCTACGGTTCGGGTATGGGCTCATAAACTTGTCCTTATATACTAAGTGAGTACGAAATGGTTTATAGTTTTTGATTAAATTCATTAATCGTTTTGTTTTCATAAAACTTCAGTTGATTTTTATTATTAAATAATTATTTGATTCTTAAAAATGGACTAAAAATATGTCGGACATTGATTTTGATCAAAAACAATGCTCTAAAATAGGTCTCATTGTGACTGTGATGAAGATTTTCTTAAATGTCTGAAGAGATCCACAAATTCTTATGCAGTAATGTTAGGAAACTTTTATTTCAATGTCTTGAAAGTTCAATGCATTAAAGAGGAGAGACCTCTCGTTTGTATGGAAATCAGGTTAGGTTTGAATCAATTTTTTGTTTCGATTCTTTGCTGAAGAATATCATTGAAAATATATTTTTTGCTATGAATTGTCAGAAAGAATAATAACGGAGAAGAAGAGTGTTCTCGATATGAGGTGTCGATCGAGCCTAAGATGAAGTTCATTACACCTGAGTTTCAATTTTAAAGTCAACTTATTTTTAGCAAATTTTTTATATTATTTTAATATTTCTTTTATATATTTTGTAAAATAAAAATTGTTTTTATAGAAGATTTCAAATTTTATATAAAAAAATGTAAAAATTGTTATTTCATTAGAAATAAAATTGAATTCAAAAAATAATATTTCGTTTATGAAGTAATTTATGATTTTATTGTCGCGAAATCGCAACCAAATTATGTCGAAAAACATTAAACGATAAGATTTTGTTTAAATTGTTTGACAGAATTTAAACAAAAGAAAACTTATTTTTTTGACAATTCAAGTGAACATAAATCCCATCATTTGTTCGTCTGTTGTTTTAACATATCTTTTGTTTTTTTGATTAATGTTTGATAAAAATAAATATTAACTTAATTTTGAAAGTCATGAGATATTATGTGATCCAAAACGGCTATAAATATCTCATGACTTTCGAAATTAAGTTAATTCTTGTATTTTTTTATTTGTTTTTATCAAAACGAAAGATCCTTTCAATAGATATGTTAAACAACGAACAAATGCTTTGAATTATCTTCACTTCAATTGTCAAAAAGTCATTCAATTCTTTTGTTTTCTTTGAGTCTTTTTTATTTCAAACACCCCTTCCTATTAAAGATGGTTAAGAATCAACGTAACAGTTGGCTGAGCAGTAGGTCAGGGGGTCGGACAACAGAGGCATAAAATGTATGTTCTAATGATATTTATTTAAAAAAAACTCATTATTTGATTATAATATTAAAATTTGTTTAAATATTTAGATTTCAATCATCTGTTGATTAGTAATAGGTTTGCAATTGTGTTATATTTTCACGAATGAAGTAATGATTTGAATGACAATAAATAAACAAAATTTTTAATATTATTTTTCATTAATCTATGTCTAAATACAAACAAATGTGTCGTAAAATTTCAATGAATTTCATCCAAAGCAACAAATGTGTAAAATTTGAGATAAAATAAATTTGTTTATTCATTAGACTTTAAAATCAGTTTTCGATAAAAGATCTCAACATTTGATGTGAAGTTTAACATTAATTTCAATTATACGATATTTGGGATAAAAACACATTATTATATACTCTGAATATGTTGTCAAAACATAGACTCAATCATTGATATATTGTTTAATAATTTGTTCAAAACTTTTAAAAACTAAACAAAGTTTTGAATAAAATTTGTAAAACATTAATGAATTTGTGAAAAATATACTAATATTTGATTTAAAATAATATTTGATTTTTTTCAATAACTTATTTTGCAAACAATGTATGGAATCATAGGTTCTGAAGCTCTCACTGAATATAACATTTAAAATATAAAAAAAAGAAAAACTTTAACTAACATTGAATTCTCATTCATTTGTTACTCAATTACTGGTAAATAACAGCAAACAATCGATTCGTTCATACAATCAAAACATTTTTCATTGCAAAACACAATTACTTAAGAAAGAGAATAATTGGAACTGTTGTCTGAGTTATGATTGACGCCATTGTTGATTCGGGTCATTTTGGTGCCACTGTTGCGGTCAATCTTCGACAAGTTGTACATCGAATACGAAGAGTCTTTTGTCACGTCTTTAACGAACTCTAAAAATTGTGGTAATTTTGACGTAAAGTCTCTGCTCTTTAACGTCGTGTATGTCTCCAAAAGTATCAGTCCTTCACATCTCTGATTGCATGGATTCTTATAGATATCCATTTGGAAGTACATGTCCTCCCAAAGAAAACAGCGCCGAGTCTTATATACAGTGGAGTGACTGTCGTCCCTCTGGGCCAACAGATTCTGCAAAACATTTATTTTTGTTTTTTGTTGTATCAAAAAATGAGTTCCAATTCTTACGACATAATCGCGATGAGAGATCTGTCGCCTGAGTTCGACCACACCGTCACCGGCACCGGCATCGCTCCTGCGGATCGTGTGCTGATAACTCCAATTGCCTTTTGGTTCACAGAATATATTGATTAAGAATTCATTAAAGAATTTAAATAAAAAAATTCCTACCATTTTGTCCGCGTTTACGCAAACGGGACTGAATTTTGGGATTAAATGTGGTTAAGTAGTCGTGAACGACATCAAAGTCTTGGAACGGAGGAAATAGTGAATCGACGGGCAATGACTTGACCAAGAATTTAATCTTGCGACTCGTGTTGGCCAGTCGGTCGCCGGCGTCGACGCCTATACGTCGGCAGACATTCTAATGCATTCGAAGCACACATTCAATGAACATATGATTGAATTGAAAGCAATGTCTCAATCAATACCGCAATCATTCGACGCAACTTTGTGTCAAAATCGGTCGAGTTGTCCACGAGATCGATGTATGGGTGGCCGACCCAGGCCTCGATGGTAGCCTTGTCCACCTGTCTGGCCAACTCAATGCCTTCAGTTCGCGTCGGGTTGTCTAAAGTGTTATAATAAGGTTCGGCGCCGTTCGCAGCCGTTATCAAATGGATCACTTGATTGTATCGATTGTCTCTCAGTTCCACACCATTCCAACCGTTCCCCTTCAACATCACATCCCACGACTCTTTCGACATGTCTTCAAAAAACAGAGATAAATGTCTTTATTAATATCGAAGAGACAGTAGAAGAGTGAAGTGCATAGTGCATACAGGCGGAGGCGTCCATAATACCCCGGTCACAGATGACCAGACAATTGCCTTTCGAAGACTCGGCCAAATCGAAGAACGTCTTTTCGGTCGCAATCATCACTTTTATGAGATTTTCTTGAAATCTTTCGGCTATTAATCGAGACATCAATTAATATCGAAAACAATACTGTAATCAATGGTCAATACCCTCATCATCGTTGAGGTCAGGGAAGCGAATTCCACCACTAAATTGATAACAAAGTTTTATTCAAACATTTTTTCTGATTTTTTTTCAGAAAAATAAAAAAAATAAAATCAATTTAATATTGAATTAATTTTGAGTGAAAAATATTCTATAATTTTAAAGCTTTTTGTAAATATTTATTTACGATAAGTAGAAAAAATCTTAAGTAAAGGCAGTGAAAGGGCATTGAAAGGAAAGGTAGTCTAACCTGAATAACGTGGTAGCCGTCTCTGGAACGCGATATACCTGTAAATATTGATAGAATAAAGCGCTGAATCAACACTAAAAACACATTACATTTATCTTCATTTATCGCAAGTTTGGGAACTTTTTACGAAATTCAAACGTTTAAAGTGTTTTGAAAATAAAAATATTTTTTTCGTAAAAAAAATTATTGAAATAATAAAAAAAAACATTATATAAGGAATCACTAAAACAATACTTCAAACACTATCTGTAATACAGATTCTGTATGTCATATGTGTTTCAATTCTAATCCTCTTTCGGTTTAATCAAAAACATGTGACAAAAATGAAAAATAAATTAAATATTCAATAAATAAATACTTAAAGAGTTTTCATATTATATTATAATATAACAAATGTTTTAATGAAAACATTATTATATGAAAAGATATGCCATAAATATATTCGATAATTAGATCTCAAATGACATTTAAATTTGAAGACTTCAACACAAAACCCAATATTGAAATATACAAACATTTCCTTCAAATCATAATTGCATTTAATATTTGAAATATGAGACAAAATAGTAATAAATGGATTGAAATTCACGACTCGTTTAGAGATTAATTGACAAATACTTTACAAAAAATAAAAATATTCTTCAACAATGACTCGAAAAAAAGCAATCAATTCAATGAATTTAATGACAAATGAATTGAAATAACTATTTATTTAATAAAGTCTATGAAAAGTAATGAAAAGTAAATACAGTTATAATGACTTACTTTCCAACCGATGTTCTCGAAGAAAGTGCATAGTCTTGCCTGTCCTGTGGTCTTCCCACTGCACGGACCTGAACACCATTGAAGACAATTGAAAATCATTGCAAAATATGAGATTAAATGCAAACATAATTAGTTATTCAATGAGTGCAACGAATGTCATACGAATGAATGCATTGAATTGTATTGAATTTCAATACACATGTCATATGTATATTAACTTACATTCAATGCAAACAAAAACTATAATTAAATGCAAACAATGCTTACAATCGATGAGCAAAAAACACACATATTATTGGAAAGACATCAAAACATAGGACAGGGATTGGATTACATGTAAATTAAGGACAATAGCATTTTTGGCACAAAGTCTAGACTCGAGAATATAAGCCTTTTTATAGAAGTTGATATCAATTCAGATTAAAGACCCGGAATATAACTGTCGGAACAGTTCAGCGAAGAGTCTTATGATATGTGATTAATGTCTTGTATTCACAAAAAATAATCATTCATTTCATGTCAAAAAATGTATGAAATGTTTTGTTTTTATTCATAATAATTGACAATAAGTTTGACAACAAAACCAATAGACATTGAAATGGGTTTTGATTTCATCATAAAATGTGAAAATATTTTACAAACAAAACATAAGTCAAACGAAAGTCAGTTTCAAATCAATTCAATGACACAAATACTGAGACAAACCTCCGGTGAGGACCAGTTTATACACGATTCTGTCCTTCTTCTCGTGGTCTGGACTCATGTCTGGAGACAATCGATGGCAACACAAGTGGTGAATAAGTGCTGAATTCAATGTATTTCCCAATCACTCGATAGTTATAAATGTCTTTTCAATGGTATTAATAGTGTTGTGAACGCCATGTGATTGTTATTGCAAAGACAATACACCTATGAATTGGGAAAGGGATCACGAATCGAGTCAACTCTATGGCACCTCTCATAGGATGTCTTGCGATGTCGTCCCCTACCAGTGCTCCACTCAATAGAACACAGGCTTTTTCACGTCAACTCTCACTCCATCTATAGGTGACTTCACTGCAAGGCTTTGGCTTTGGCTTTGACTTTCATCACATGTTTTCGTGATTTTTGTTTTCATTTTGAATATTGTTTTCAAAACAAAAAATGAATGAAAATTTCAATACAAATAATGACAACAAGAGTGAGGAAAGGGTTATATTGTTCAGTGAATTAAGGGATGCATTGATTGGTCCGAAGCGTCTCAAGAGAGACAATGTGTTGATACCGATGACTTTGGGCGGACAGACCATCAAAACCAATGAGGAACGTACGGTTGAGCGGGTGTTCGAGAGCTGTGCCTTCAAGACTGGGATCAGTTGTGTTATGGGCTTCGGTTTGGGCGCCGCCATCGGCCTCTTCTCGGCCAGTGTTGGACCCGATGTGACCTCAGCAGAGCCACAGACACAGACCGTACGACAAGTGCTCAAAGATATGAGACTCAAAACCATGTCTTATGCGAAGAATTTCGCGATTTTGGGCGCAATGTTCGCTGCCATCGAATGCACCATCGAATCGGTATTCACTTCTTCGTGTCTTACGTTTCACTCATTGTCTTCTATTGTCTTATAATCAGTGCAGAGGAAGGTCTGACTGGAAGAACGGAACGATGGCCGGAGGCGTCACCGGTGGCCTCATTGGGCTCAGAGGTCTTGTGCCCCTGTTTTGCACATATGTATGAAATTTTAATTTCAATTATCTGTTACTTTATAGCCGGTGTGAAAGGGGGTGTTTTGGGCGCCGCCGGTTTTGCCGCCTTCTCGACAATAATTGATTACTATTTGCGTTAATTTTATTATAATTTTTAGAAAAATATTACAAAAAATTGAATACATTTTATGTAAATATTTTGTCACAAAAAACTATTTGTTAATTGTTTTGTCATTTAAATCAAGTCTTCGTTAAAATCTTTGTTGAAAAATGAATTCAATGTTTAAATACTGTTTTGAAATCCGATATTTTTTTGGCACTTCTGGACCTCTAGACTAGAATTGTTGTCAACGTCTTCTCTTATGGCGAAACTGATGTCTATTTAACACAATTTGAAATTAAAAGACAAAACAATATCTAATAAAATACTAACGACTTGTAATATTCCGTCCTTTCGTTTGATGACATCGTTTTGCATACCTTTAACGAAGGAAATCTGTTTGACTTTCCCGTCGACTGTCGAATGGCTTATACTTTGGGCGAAGAAAAAACAATTCAAAACCAATTCAATTGCCATTGAGTGTCAAAGTTGAATACCTGTCACCGTTTTTGATCTCAAGCTTCTTAGAACCGTTTTGTGGATCAGTTTTCTTAATCATTATCATTATTTTGGTCACCGCTTCGATCAGATTGTCTTTGCAGTCGATGATCAAATCCCCCTTAAAAATGTCACATCAATTGTAAGTATCGTTAGAACGGATTCAATGGAATTATCGCATACTTTGTCCTCTTTCAGGTCTATGGGTATTCTAATGATGACAACGCTGTCGGACAGAGCACTGGTGGCCACACCTAATATCGACTTATACGGCAGTCTGTGTTTGGGTTTCATGTCTTTGCCGTTAAGCAAATATATGTACCGATCGGTCAGTAGTAATATTCTGGACCTCTGTTTATAGCCGTGTCGATCGAATTTTGACACTTCCAGACAATACAATGTCTTTTCGTTGCCTTCTTTGAACTTTGTCTCGAATATGTTTCGCCGAAGAGTTTCGAATTCGTTGCCTTTAATGCAAATTATTTCATAAATTTAGTCAAAATTTCGATAATAATTCTCATATAAAACCAATACTCAATCGATTTTCTCTAAACATATGCGAAACACTAGACTTATAGCTAGTCTTGCGATCTTTAAAAAGCTCTTCAGCGACCACTTTCTCGTCCATTAGTCGCTTTCTCTCCGGTGTAGTACTTTTAACGTATTTCCTAACCAGCCATCTCTGGTGCAGAGGACGGATCAGTTGTGAGGCCTAACCGTAAATGTAATGTTTGACAACAAACTAATAACTATTACTATAAGCGATGTCTCACTTCTTGGCAACATTTCGGTGAATTGGGCCACGACTTGTCCAGTACAGACGCCGGCAATTGTTTGGACAGTCGTGTAAGCCATTCAGACCTTACACTTTTGACGAACTATTCGTTTGAAATGTATTTTTAATGACATTATTCGAGACAAACAATGACTTACCGCTCGATTGCAATCATTTTCGGGTTCATTACGAGTGATGAACCCCTTAACGAATGTTCGCATGACATGAGCGGCCAGTCGTCTTCTGGCCAACAGTCTTTTAGCTAAAACTCGTCGCCAATGGCTGGCAATCAGTGTGACAGCGCATCTCATTTCCAAGTATCTCTTCCTCTGTTGGCGCCCTTTGACCCGTGCCTGAATCAGAGCCGCCAATTCATGCTTCCTCTTCTGGAAGGCGTCTTCAGTTTCGAACAGAGTTCGGGGAAATCGTATAAACAGTTTTGTTTTTCCCATCCGATAGTCATCTGACGTGTAATTCAAATGATTGACCAACACTTGAACGCCTTGTTTGGCACCGCCATTAAAGTGTGGCCAAGTGTTAGGACATAGCGATTTGTATCGGTTGAGGAACGCCTCATAACCTCTTCTGTATGCGAATCCCGCTCTTCTGACCCTCAAGTTCTCTATTAATCCCAAATACTTCACCTGATGTTCGACTACCTTCTCATCGAAACTATTGGCCACTTTGTAATCGTTGGGTTTAATGCACCTGACATACCAGGGCTCTTTCGTCAGCAATGTTGTCATCAATTTAGATAAACTGTTCTTGAATTGAGTGCCGGCAGTCGTCGGCCTCTTCTTGTCGTTGATCTCATTTTGAGGGAATATCGTCTGAAGGATTGGATTACGTGAAGAACTCATGGCTCGCTTCAGGTCTCGGAAGAGTAAGTCATTGTTTTTGTCGAGAAAACCTTCGACATTATATACGACTTCTCCCGCGTAATGGTTTAGACGGAATTGCTGTCCATTACAAGAGTTTTATCATTCAATCAATCGATTCATTCCATCGATATTTGACTTACATTTCTGTCAATCATTTTTCTCGTTTTATTGTCGGCGAGACTATGGACACAGAAGTGGGGATGGGATCCAACGTTGAGCTCCAACTTCTCCAGGAATGTGTCATCGCTCGGCTCTCCAGGTCTTAGACATTCTTCGTCTAATGAAAGCAAACAATGGATTTGAAAAAATAGTTTTCAATGGTTTTCGATATTAACCCAAAAGAGCAATAATTCCTTTGTGTCGCTCTTCGATGAGGTCACAGATAATACGATTGTTGAAGTACTCAATCGGTTCCCACTGTTGGTATCGACAGAACAACAATTAGTGACAAACCGATATCTAATGTCCAATTGTCTGACACACTTTACCTCAATCTCTTCGCGTCTATACTCTTCCTGTTCTGATTTGAGCGTCAGTTCAATGAAGAGTTGTTGCAGTTTTTCATTACAATAGTTGATACAAAACTGTTCAAAACTGTTGGTCTCGAAGATCTCGAAGCCATAGATGTCTAACAAACCCATTAATGTTTTACGGCTTTTACTTCTCTTGTTTTCGAGCGAAGAATTCAATTTGAATACAAGCCATGAAAAGAATCGCTCGTAGAGTGCTTTGGCCAACGCATCCCTGGCATAGACGGCCTGATCTTTGGTCAATGGTGTCGTCACGCACTCATCCCTGGCCTCAATCGTGCGATTAGTGAACGCCTGTTTGAGTACCTCTTCATCGCATTGCAATACTTTGCATATATTGGAAACAGTCGTCAACTCTGCGATCACGGCTTTGCCATTCTTTTCATTGAAGACAGTGTTTCCCATATGAAGAACCGATGCCACAACCGATAGTACCAACTGTTCCTCATTTGGTTCAAAATCGAATGCTTTGAAAGCATTCTTCACGACATTAAACTGTTTCGCGTCATCGATGCCATCGACGTCTTCGCTGTCGCCTTGATTTAGATAGAAATAATTCTGTGGATCACGTGTTAAGAAGAGTTTGGCCAATGTGTGGTCATCGGCACCGGTGACCAACTGGTAGAAGACATGAAAATTTCGTTCGCCTTTATTCTGATGGATAACTCTTGACTTCTCGAGCAGATAGTTGTTGATATGACCTCCTAATGGAGACCCCATATAATCGAACTCAATGTCCATATATTTGCCGAAACGACTCGAGTTGTCGTTTCTGTTTGTCTTTGCGTTTCCAAACGCTTCCAGAACTGGATTCGACAGAAGAAGTTTGTCTTTGGCGGCCTCGACGGTGGGGTTGTGATGACTGGCGGCCGCCAGGAATTGCAGTATCTTTTTGGACGCCTCTGTCTTTCCTGAACCACTTTCGCCTGATATGAGAATACATTGATCCCGACATTCCTCTCTCATGAGACGGTAGGAGACGTCAGAAATGGCATAACTAAATGATAATAAGTTTTCATTGCATTACAAATCAATTGGGAATTCATTTTTCACTACAAACATATGGGGCGGCAGTTCATAGAGGTTGACGTTTCGGTACTCCTCTATAACTTGATGGGAATATATGTCCAAATTCTTGTATGGATTCACCGAAACCAACACCTGTCCGATGAATGTCTGTTTTCGAAGAGAATAAATGAATACAAAAACCAAATAAAAAATATTGATTTCAGACATAAATCAGATTTTCTTTGAATCTCTTCCGAAGATTATCGACGAATGCATTTTGATTGGTGTAGTCCTCCAGAAGAATGAAGTCCTCGACGCCGACGACATCCCTGTCGTGGAAGGACAACATTCGCTCCATAACTTTGCCTGAAAATCAATAGACAATTGAATGACGAGAGAAAGAATCGGAGAATAAGTGAGAAATAGTTATTATATTTTGATAACAGATAAGAGAATTCGTTGCTTTGAAACCCAACTCAAGAGTCGAGAGTATTATCACAATTATAGCCTTATTTTAAATGATAACAAAATTTTTATTTCTTTACTCCTAATTAAGGTTGAAAAAAATGTAATTTACATAAATTACATTGTAATTTACATGTAAAATATGTAATTTACAGAGGGTC